>CAVNYN010287621.1:0-28749 GCA_963692815.1 Nyctanthes arbor-tristis | reverse complement strand
ATAAGGTACCACACATGGTGCTAAAACACTACTCTGTATTACAATACGATTATGTAAGGCGTATTGACACACGTCATTTAATTGTGATTTTTCATACACATATCTCACCGTATAACACCATATACTATAGAATACATAGCTATAGTGATAAATCAAGACTAGTCTATAAAGAAGACAGACTCAATAAAGTTTGGTGCGTACACATGTTTCTTATTTTTATTTCAATTTATATTTTTTTCGATCATTGTTCAGTAATTTACTCTACTTTTTACACCGGTCTACATTATCACATCCATCTCTATTATCATATTATTTTTTATTTTTTAATGTCTTTTTATCTTTTTCACTTTTTTCGCTTTTTTTTTCTTTTTATTCCCCTTTAATTAACTAATTAAAATAAAAATAATTATATTCTCTCTATTTCTCTCTTACATATTATCTCACAAAATAAAGTTGCATTGGAGATGTTCTCACATCTTCACACGATACATATTTCTAGCATTGAAGACGTTTACATAAAATTTCACATAGTGAAGAAGAGTCATGTGATTGAAATTGATTTTAAATGATGTGATATGTGAGAAAACACAATCTTCTCAAGTGTGATTGCGTAAAAATTTTGTAAGTGTAGAATGGTTCATATTTTTATATGCATCTTAGTGTTCAGTATCCATTGGTCACACAAATGAAAATGATAAAAAACCAAATAATTAGTTTTATAACTAATCACATAATGTGATCTCTAAAAAAAATACATACCCATGTCTACCACATGTCAGTATCCAATTTCTCCACATCATGAGGTTGTTGGTAAGCAAGCATTTTCGTTCTATATTATCAACTCAATTGTAATAAGATATTTCACATGACGCTCTAGAAAAATATAAACCAGTGCAATTTATGATAGAAATCTCGAAAAAAGGAAAAAAAAAAAAAGAAAGAAAAACTCATTAGATGAGTCAGTCGGAGTCGACCATGACCAGCCCCGCGACCCAATTTATCTCAACCCGACATATCAACCTGTGGGCGCGAAAAAATTTTGCCCCGTTCAGATCAAGCCCCTACATGTTCTCGGTTGAGTCGATTCAAATTGTCATCCCTATGCGACGGAGGGGACAATTTTCTTTTTCGAACCACGTTGATTCATTAATTCTAATACATAGTTTATGGTTCAACCCCCCTCCCAAATCTCAATATTCTCTTTGTAATATTAAAAAAATATATAGATACAATCATACAGATAAATTCTTTTGAACCTTCCACACACATTCATATGGCCATTAACATACCTCTGAAGAGTCGACCCAAGTGCGTCCCACTATTCCACCCCTCCATTTTTGTAGATCCTATTGAGATCTTTCAAAGATCGGCGGAAATTTTAAGTAGCAAATTCCAAAACAAAGACCTTCTTCTCTTCAATAATATATATTAATAAAAGCATTCTTTGAATGAGTCAAGAAAATCATGAATTTAGGCACGTGAATTCTCACTATTATACAAATATATATATTAATATATATATATATATATTAATTTTGTCTACCACTCATATTTATAAGATTTCTTTCTTAATCATCCAAATAGAATCCTCCCATTGCAATATTCAAAGGTCCAACCGTTTTGCAGTCGATTTTTGGTTGTCCATTCACATTTCTACATCATTCCACCAAATTACCTGGGTCAAATATTTCAACTTTTATAGTTAAAAACACCACTCAATGTCCATGTTAAGGTTTGTGAGCCTAGCAAATATATATAATTTGGCATGTAGTGTTGTACATGATTAAGGAAAATGTCGTCTTTACTCGATTGACATGTGAGCTTTAATGTTTTGTCATGATACCTGATTCTTTCTTTAGCTCATACTTCAACTAGTTTGAAGTATAAGTGCGTAATATTCTTATAAAATATCTTCAATGTTATGATATATCAAAGATAATATTTCTTAACAAAGTAGCAAAAAGAAGGGGGAAAAAAGCTTATTTGGCAAAATAAATGAAAAACATTGTTTAATCATAAACTTACCTGACACTGTCTATCTTCCATGTATCTTATTGATTGTACTTTAAAATTGAAGAAGTGTGTGTGGGGGTGGGTGAGGATTACCATTTTTTTTCAATTCTCTTTCTTCCTTTTCCCTAATTCTTTCTATAAAGTTAGCGCGACTTCTGTTACATACAAAATATTTAGGCCCATCACTTTTCTGTTTCTATCACTTTTCGACACGCGTACAAAATACTAAGACTCATCACTTTTCCTTCAAATTAAGTATTGTAAGGTAAACAAACATACTCTATAAATAGAACTTACATTGACTCCATAGAAAATTTGCCCACCCCTCCTTTTTCTATACTCCTTCTTCAAGCGCACATGCTCTACGTAGCGTTGCTCTTTATTTTATCATTATTCTAGTATTATTTTCATCTTTCATATCTTTTCTACCTTTTCCGCTCTTTTTTTTCTTTCTTTTTCTCAATTAAAATAATATCACTCTTTCTATATTTATCCTCCACGTCATTCCACAATCCCCGTGATGTATTGGAGATGGTAGGATAATATCATATATTTTGGTGCCATGTCTTCTAGCCCCTCTTGTCAGCTTTATATCATGTGAATCACATGCGTTGAAGATGTTTTAAAAGAATAGTCATACTTTCTCTCAAAAAAAAAAAAAAAAAGGATAGAGTAGTCATACTAATGTGACCATCTAATGAGCAGTACTCATCTCATTAATGTCAATACCTCACCTAGTAAGGTAAGATTATTTAGAGTTTGAATTGAGAATTTTAGAGTACTTCGAGATGACCTTACTTTATTAAATGTGGATGGACGACCTTTTTGTGGTGATATCTTTTTGTTGGATCGACATGTGGTTCAACCATCTTTCAATAACTAATAACATCACTATTTTCTTTGAAAGGGAATAACATTACTATTTGATCATTAAAATACTGTTAACATGCCTAGTAATTAAGATGAACTAAAGTTTATATAATACCTTAATATCAAATTTAATTAAAAAAAAAACTTATTTTCTTCTTTATTTGGGTCGAAGCATTCTAATCAATCATGTCAAAAGATTAAAGGGTCAAAATGCTTTATAAAAGGTTATTATTATTGTTACCTTTTCATTTAATTTTGCCATGACACACTTATTTCTTATGGATCTTCCAATGCCCTTTTATAACTTGTCATTTGTGCTAAAATAAGTGAAAGTGACAACTTTTTAATTCTATACTTTGTACATTTATGAACTCTCCCTCTAAATTAATCCATAAGGAAAATATGTTATTAGTTTCGTACGACTTGTCGCACTGTCATTTGTTGCGTTGTTAATTTAGTTAATCTTATTTTATTACTATATAATAATGAAATAAGTTGCTAAATAGTGGATTAGGGAATCCATAATGCAAAAGCGTGTTTGTCTTTTTTCTACCAATAACTCATAGCTGCCGCACAATTAGTGGACAACAAATTGATTAATCTTTGCTGACTTGGAGAGGATTAACCAATGTGATAGTGGCAATAATAGTTATACAATACTCAAAAAAAGAAATTATTTACTTATTTTAATTATTTGATTTTTTCAAACTTCTATGAGCAGTAATTCTTGAAGTAAATATTGGCAGCTTGGTCAAAAAATTTACACACTTTTGACCTTAAAACGCCTTTTACACCCTAAAATGGTTAAAGAAACCATTAAACAACGCTGAAAGTCACGACACGTTTAGCATGTTTAGATTTTTTTTTTTTTTGGAATAGAGCATGGTTAAATGTTAAATGCAATATATAACGAATAAGATTTCAAAAACTTTTACCATTATGATATTATCTGATACTATTCACTCATATACAATAGACATACACATCGATAGAAATGAATATAGAGATTTACGTTAATATATGTAAAATTCATCAAGTGTAACAGTAAAAATAACACGTACTGTACTTGGAACTATAAAAGTGTTTAAGGTATGATAATTTAATTTCTCAATGTTTGGTAACAACTTAAATTATACCTCGATTTATCAATCAATTTAAATTTCAACTTTTAAGAATATGATAACACCACATTTAACTACATATTTAATGTGATGTGAATTTTCACATATTTTAATCATTGTCTCTATATGACACAATTACATATCGACATCTATACAAAATTTAAATTTTAAATCTATTTAAAAACTCATTCATTTTTAAATCCTCACCGAACGAATACCTTTCCAAAGTAGGAAATGATCACTTTTATGTGGGGCCCATAATACAAAATGTCCTGAATTTCATGTATATATTTATTTTTATATGGACGTACGTATTGCTAAATGTATTATTCTAACTTATCTTGAAAATTAGAATATTATCTTCAAACCTCAGCTCCCGTCCCACCTATAGGATTTGTTTATGTTGAATGAATTGATTGGACCAAATACGGTGATAAATGGTTAAAAATGTTGACTACTTAGCTTTGACTTGGTATTTTAGAATTGATGTTTCTCGACGTGGGTAAACTATTTGCTTATCTTTAATGTTTCTCGCATGTTAATTAAATTCTCAACCTTTCAAAAAGTTAACGTTAAAGTTAGAGATAATAAAACTAGAAATTAGTTAGTATACCTTACCCTACCTATCTACCTCACCCCACCTATGAATGATTGGATTAAGTATTAAATATAGTGACAAAATGGGTAAAAAATAAATACTAATAAGTTAATAAAGAATCTTAAGCATTGACTAGGTATTTACGAAAGCGATGTTTCTCAAGGCGAAAATGAAGACCATGACTTTCAACCAATGAAACGTATTGAACAAGTCCAAATCAAGAAACTTCCACAAATTCATGGCTAAATGATTATTCAATAAATGGCATTTTGATGATGTAAATTTTAAGGTTTTCTAGGTTTCTTTCCAGGTTGTCTTGTACATCTCATCTCATGCCATAAATTTCTCAAAGCAAATGAATTTTTCCTTTTCCATTTATATGAGGTGAAAGACTCCATTCCACAAAACCATTTTATGGGTACATGTCCTTGACACCTTGAAACTTTCTTGAAGAAGACTGGCTTTGACCTTTTTATTATCAAGATCGGAAGAGCGTCGTGTATAAAGATATAGTTATGTATCCTTTTTTTATTTGTCTCAAAATATAAACAACTTTTCTTTTAAAAATATAGTTTAAATATTAGTTTTCTTGTATGGCCCTATTTAATGTGCTTTTATCAACGAAATAGAATTATTAAAATTGAATAATTAATAAATGAAAAGATATAACAGGAAAATAATCTTTTTTTAATACAATTGGGGAAATTCCGGGGAGGAGAATATAGACTTGAACTTAGGACTTTGTCATGGTACGGGGTACTTATGACCACTTGAATGATCACCCTTGGTCTAATAGGAAAATGATCTAAAATTTACCTTTTCAGTACGATTAAATTAAATGAACTTATTTTAATGTTTGTGGAAATAGGAAAATGACTATTTTTGTAGGATGGCGGTAATATTCTCTTTCACTCATTGTAAATAAAAAAAACTTAGGCATAATTGAAACCTGACACATGGAAAAGTGTGTACAAATATGGCATACGAGACGAATATACTACAGTATAATAATAATTTTTTAATTTATTTTTCTTCCTTAATATATATTGTAATTTTAAATCTTATATATTGGATAGCACTCTATTTTCAATCTTTCTTTGAGCTTATTCTTGCACAAGCTATATATATATATATATATATAATGTAAAGTCTAAAGTACGAGTCCTCTTCTTAATTTGAGTTATGCTGACACTTAAACAATTTTTAAACAATCACATTTGACTTCATCCTATTTTTTCAACGTCATATCATTTAAAATCAAATCACAATCCAACGCTGGTGGTGGATTGCAAATGTAAAAGATTTATGTATACAATTTGTTTATAAGTAGTATTTTCCTTTTAATTTTATTAATTTTTAGTATTTTCTTTGATGGATAATAGTTTTTTCAATGAGTAGAAAATGATGAAAAGGAGAAAATAGAGAACGGAAAAAACACCTGGGCTTATTGGGCTAAGCCTATTCTTGTTAGATATGGGCCCATTGGGCTTAGGTTTTTGGGACTTGGCAACTAGCAACAGTTCAACACTGACATGGATTCCAAAGTTCGAAGAAGTAACAATGAAATTATTGAGAATATTTCAACCTAAACAAGAAAAATCTAAGGAAAAGTATGAAAATATTTGTCAGAAAACATAATTAGGAAAATTATTTCAATTTGGATTGATGAGATCAATCAGCAGAGATGGATTTTCTTCTTCTCTAAGCTCTGGAAAAATCTCCAAAAGATTATCATACTCTTCTTCCATCATAAACTCTTTTTGATCACTGTCTCCACAGGATTGGCTTTCCTCAGCACTACATAATGGGGTCGCGGGCGCCGAGCGTGGAGTACTAGCAGACCATTCCACCTCGGCCGGTGGAGGAACCAGAACCAAACCAGTCGAATTTCTGCTTTCTGGTACATGAGGCTTAATTATGGTAGATGATGGAGCGTGATCTTGTTCCCCAACATATGTTACCTTAAACTTATTTTCGCGACTTTCGTTGTCGAAGATCTCTTCGACATGTTTCTTCGCAGGACAGTTTGTTCCAACGTTGTTGCACTTGTTATAAGTTTTGTAATGTGATGCATGTTTTATACGGTTTTGGCATGATTTTTGCCACTTCCATGGATCATCCTCCACATGAACTTCATCAGTGATTCTTTCGATTTTCTTCTTTCTCTTATTCTGATCATTACCATATGGGAGAGTCACCACTGGTTCTTCATGATTTATTACTTCTTGATGAGGGTTTTTCTTGAACTTCAAGAAACGATCATAAACCTTGTACAATCCATCGTACGACTCTGAGGACTCCATGAGATAATTAACATTCTGTTGAAAGAGAGAATCAGTAGTGTCTCCACTAGGGTTTATAGTGGCATCTTCTTCTAATTTCCAGAATTTTTCATTAGAATCAGAAGTAGGGTTCTTGGAGGAACTTCTGATCACCGCGGAGAGATCCCAATCTTGATTGAGGTACGGATTCATATTCGATATATAATTTGTTGGGAATTAAAGTAAATTCTCCAATTACGCCCGCAGGACCGTTGTTCAATGAATTTAATTGAGACAAGAAAAATAAAAGACGAAGACGAATTTAACGGACTGTCAAGACTTTCCACTATATGATTAAAGTCAGATCAACCATACAGAAGTTTCACTCGCCAAAACCCATCCCCCAAGTATTACAAGAAAAATATAACAAGCTTTATCGCATCTACCAATTTCTACCCTTTGCCTAACCCGTGAAGAATTAAAGAAATCCCAAGACGCTAAGCTACTATTTTTCTTCACAAGACTCTCTGACCCGACCCAAATGACACCGAGAAAATCACCCCAAGTTTTACCACACCTAATTTTCTACCCTTCGAACAAACCACGAACAGTTATAAGAAAACTCTTCAAGGTGCTAGACTCACTAATTTTTCTCTCAACTCGCTTGTACCACTTATGTATTAAAAAAGAAGAAAACATCTCTATTTATAGGCTTCGTTTCCTTGGAAGACAAGACAATCCTTCTATGATTTGGATTCATTTTCCTCCTAGGATTCTTCTTCTTTCCCTTTCCTTTTCCTTTTCAACTTTGGATTATTTTTGGTAACAAACCCAACATAATTACCTTAACAACAAGAATCTGCTTTAGAATTTGCAGTAAGAGAGTTTTTGTTGTAGGATTGTATAAAATTTGGTGTGATGAGGGAGCGAGATATATATATATATATATGTTTTATATACAAGACAAGATCTTGAGAGATTGTTGCAGAATTTTGTTGCCTTTTATTGGTGACAAATTTCCAATTTTATGTACTTTCCTTTTTTCAGGAAGAGTGCATGATCCTGTATTCCTGTATATGTAGTGCGCGAGGGATCGTCCGACAAAGAATTTAATTATTTTCCGGCCCTTAAAACGAGAATCTATTCATTTCCAGAGGTTCTATGTATGTAGATTTTTATTCAACAACTTTTAAAGTAGCTTGATCCATTGGCACACCATGCAGCTGAAAAAATTCAGGTACTCCAAGAGTATTCTAAAGCTAATGAGGAACTCACAAGTGGGTTCTTGGGCCCCATATATTTTTACTTGAATATATGTATGAGTTGTTGATTGGTCTGAATTACCCTATTTACCTTAATAGGGTGCTCCTGTAGTACTAGATATTCTCTCTCATGCAGTCGTTACTATTTAGGAAAATTAAACAACTTATCCTCGCTGTTCGTAGTGCACTTTGCATATATTCATGGGCGGCCCTGAGGGTATACAGGTAGTGTGATCGCACATGACCTCATAATCCAAGAGGCACCAAATTTTTTTTTTATATAGTTTTTTTTTTAAATGTTATATTGGTGTGACGTTAAAATAGTTGAAAAACTTTTAGAAAGTCATTTATTTAAAAAAAGGCATTATTTTGACACCAATATTTTTAAAAAAGTTTAATAAAAGTTATTGAATTAAGAATTAGAATTTATTTTATTATTTTAAAAAAGTAAACAAGGCCTACCTTGAAATTTAAAATTTTCATTAAGCCAAAAAAAAAAAAAGACTAATCAGACCGTAAACCAACAACTTAATAAGAAAAGGAGAGCACTATAATGAAAACGATTGTTTTTAATGTGAAATACTTATATTATAGTATGATTTATTTTTTCTATTATAACCGTTATTTAATTGAAGGGGCACCATTTTATATTATTGCACATGGTACCCAAATTCCTAGGGCCGGCTATGCATATATTAGTCAAGCTAAGGCTGATTATGTGACTTAAATTTCGTGGCATGAGACACGTGGTTAGCTAGGGCATTTGTTTTAAAAGGCGAGCAGGGCCTGCTTGAAGTATAACCCGTATAGGTGGTCGCTCACACTACTAACAAAAGCGGCTTTGTAACGGAAAAATCTGTCGCAAAACAGGCCAATAATGGTGAAATTAGATACAAAAAACTAAACCTAGAGTTAGAATATATATATATATATATTTTCTGAGTGTGTATTTGTCATAAATGGTTGCTAGCTTAATTGGTATTTGGGTAGAAATAAATTTTAAACATTGCAATTTACAATGATCATGGCTTCAACTTCTACAAACAACATATTTTTGTGTTTAATATCTTTTGAACTTTTTAGCCCACTAGGGCACCAAAAATTTTATTGTCTAAATCTTCAATGCAAAATGTGTAGTCTGGAATGGTGTGTGTGATGTGTATTCTTAGATGAGAAAGATAGACATATAAAATGTATACATTTAAATTTTCTTTTTCTTCTTTCTTACCTTTTTCACTTTTAATTTTCCATTTTCTCTTTATAATGCCTTTAACAATGTCTAACAGTAGAAGTGAAGGATATTGTGAAGAAAATATCGAAAATAAATAAAAAAAAGAAAGAAAGAAAGTGAAAATTGCAATTTGTAAATTTTATGTGTCTATATTTCTCATTCACGTCATTCTAGGATTACACATTGTCATTGGGATACTCTAAAATCTCGCTTAGGACCCCTAAAAACTCCAAGCTAACCTGAAGCCGAGGTTAAATCCCAGACTGGGCTGGCCTTAAGTTTTCGAGGTAACTAAATATGACCTTTAAAAAAATCTTGGGCCCACAGGGCTATTGATTAAGTTATTATAGAAATATACAGTCAAAATCTATATATTAATTAAATGAAAGAAGCTGCGGTAACTTTGTACCACAATTTTTCGTCAAAAATCTGTTAATAGGGTCTTTTCAGATATTTTCTTTCATATTTCAGTAACCTCTGTGGTATTATGAATTTTTCAATTTATTTTTTAAAATCTTTTTATTCAAGTTTGCATTATCCATTCACAATTGAAATAAGATTTACTATTAAATTAATAACTAACAGATAGTTATTATCATTTAATTACTTAAATTATAGATAAATTTGATCATCCAATTATTCAACATATCTTGAAATTTGTAATTTATAATTAATAGAAATTAAACATAAGTATATCGTTACTTGAAGTTAATTGACAATTATAATTGTAATTTTTCCTTACTTTTTTTGGTATAAATGAATATTAATAATTACAATTATTTTATATATGACTACTTTTACGTATTATTTATTTATATAATCTTTATGCTATTTGACTTTATTAGTTTTGAATAAAAAATAATTTTACAGTACACGTAACCACTCAATTAGCAATTATTTCATACGATGTCATTTATCTAAATTAGTGCAAAACATAAAATAATATTTATTTGCTTTAACGATAAGAATCGAGTTAAAATTTATTGTAAATTATAGTTACCTTAATATGATGAGAAAAAATTATATTATTGTTTGGTTGATGTTAAAAATTAATTATTCTTTATTGGGTTAAATAACCGTATAAAATTTCACCATACAAAAAAGGAAAAAACTTAAAATTTCATATTATTTATTTTTAAAATAATTTGATATGTATTCTTCCCGTGTAATGCAGGGTGAGAATATAGTTATTAGGAAAAAAATCGGTGGTTATATCTACAACACCCTTTTTTACTAACCACCCCACGATTTTGAATTTTTTATTTACTAGAAAAGCCAATGATTAAATGACTTGCATAATCTTTTTAGAAACCTATTTCTTTTATACACTACAAAATGAAGACATAATTTATTTTTTTATGTTCACCACAAACAAAAACCCTAATTTATTTCTTTACTACACCATAATTGAAAACCACAACACCCTCTACGTTTCTATGTAATGGGAAAGAAAATAGAAACACTATTCAAATCGAATCCGAAATTGATATCAATATTCATATGCATGCCACAAACGGGTAAAAGTCTTGTTATGATCTTTATATTTTAATCAAAATTTTTGTAATAGTAAAAAAAGGATAGAATGGCTAACAATTGCTAAAGTCTGCAATCTCAAATGTGAAAAGCCTGTCTCAAAATTCAATCTACAAATTCTTTTTTCTTTAATTTCCAAGAAAGAAACTAGTTACATAAAAGGGATACACCTAGAAACATCAATCTTCCATGACTTTGCTAGAAACAACAAAACCCAAAATAACTAAACTTATTATTGACAAAAAGAAGGCTATATCCAATGTTGTAACAGAAATTTCATTAAAATCGAAGGCGTATAGATCTCCAACACCCAACAATCTATTCAGAGGACTACTATGGATGTCTGAGAGATTTACCGTCTGATTAAAAGATCGAGAGATAGAAAAAGCAGAGTATTGTACAAGATAAAATGATGAACTGATGATGAATGAAATGTGGTGTGGTGTACAATTTGTTTATTTATTTTTACTCATTGTTTTACTTTTAAAAGATATAGGGTTAGATTGGCAAAGGAATTGTTGTTTATATATAAAAGTTACACTTTAATAGTGATGTATATATCATGTGGTGTAGTTAGTAAAAAGAGTGGTGTAAATATAACCATCCAAAAAGATTTGCGCAAAAATACGGTTATCACTCCGAAGAATGGATTTTTATGGGTTCCTACAAAATGCCTTTGGAAAATGTGTTTTCCTTTTTTTATTATTATTATTACTCCCTCCGTCCCATACAAATAGGTCGGTTGCTATTTTTATTTGTCTCATATTATAGTCCATTTATATAAATGAGATTAAACAATCTCTTCCGATCTCTTTCAAATATACACTTAGTCAAATAACTATTTAATGTTTAATGCATTAAATAGAATTAGTCTTTAATAGGGGTATATTAGACTATTTAGTGTGAATTTTGTATTTTCAACCACATTAAAATTACTTTTCTTAATCCCTGCGTAAGAAGCAACCGGGCCTATTTTTATAAGACGGAGGGAGTATTATTTATTTATTTATTTTTAAATACAAGAGGGAGATATGGGAGGATAGGGGTTGGTGTAATTCGAACCTAAGACCTCTCGCTGGAAGTGAAAATTTAACTACTACATCACTTGTTCGAACTACATTATTGTTATATTTATTTATTTTTTTAACTTCACCGTTCAATTTTTCTAATTATGATTTCTTAATATCTACATATGTGACCTTTTTTTTAATACGTAACTTCTCTCAACGACCCATATATGAATTTTAATTTTTAAATGTGACAGTGAATGTTTTAATTAAATTAATTTTCATGTGTACTTTTTTTAAACGCGAATTTTTAGTTTCTCTACATGATTTTTTTCTTTTTCTTTTTGTTTTTCTTTGTGAAATAGTGTGACTTTTTCTTATATGTGACTTTATTACATGTGACTTTTTTAAAGTTTTATACATGTCACTTTTTCGATATATTTGTCACTTTTTCGATATATTTGACTCTCCCGGACAAAACACGTGTAAATTTTAAATATGAATTTTAATTTCTATATACGCGATTTTTTTGAGAGACCTATATGCGACTTTTTAATTTCTATATGTAATTTTTTTAATTAAATGTGACTTTTTAATTTTTTATATGTGCAACTTTTTTCTGCACGTGACTTCTCCAGATGACATGTATGTGACTTTTAAATGTGACTTTCTAATTTTTTTTTTGGAGGAAAAAAAAGCTTAATTCTTGTTAAATGTGATTTTTTTAATTTTTATACGTGCCTTTTTTGAAACAACTTATAGCGACTTTAAATGTGATTTTTTAATTTCTATATATATTTGATTTTTTAATTAAATCTAACTTTTCAATTTTTAAATGTGACTTCTTTTTTCCTATGTGATTTTTTATTTCTATACGTGACTTATTCTTTTTTTTTTTTTCAAATTTAATTTTTGGAAGGGAAGTTGTTTTATTACTTCATCTCATCAACAAAACAATCTTTGATAAAGTCCAAAAGATGCTTTCTCCAAACACAAGATACACAATTCATAGAGCCAAATTTGGCTAACGAGTGAACTTTATATAACCTTTTCTATATACGACTTTATAATTAGTTGTGATTTTTTAGTTTTTATATGTGACGTTTCGGACGACATAAATGTGACTTTTTAATATGTGTATGTAACTTCTTTCTATATGTGACTTTTTCGGGGCAATAGATGCTAGTTCAACAGGGTGTTTGGCAACTAATCCAGATTGATTATAATCTGCCACACATGACTTTTTAATTTATATACGTGATTATATGTGACTTTTTCTACAAGTGATTTTTTAGTTAAATGTAACTTTTTCTATACGTGACTTTTTTAGATAAGTGAAATATTATGATCGAGTTTAATGAAACAGTGTATAATAATAACAATAATAAATGAACAAATAAATAAATAATGCAAAATTTCAAGAAATGCATACACAATGCATCAAAGAACGAAATCCATACAAAAAAAGAAGCAGGAGGGGCCGGGTTATTTGTGTATATGGCCAGGAGTTAAGGTTATAAAAGTACGTATTTAATTGGAAGAAAATTTTTTTAACATATTTGTTGATACCGATGCGCCATGTGGACAATATGGCCGAACATGTGGCTGAGGCTGATCAGAAATAATGACCGATTCGGAATTGAGTGTGAAATGGGCATTATTGACGTCGATCTACACGAGTTGAGATCAAATGTTGGTGCCCGATCTGTGAATCACGATCAGAAGTACCCGATCTGAGTACAATAATCAGAACCGTAAGATCAAGTGGGTGGAGAGCACAAGAAAGGCGTTGGCAGTTAGAAGTAGTTTTTCAAAAAAGACCAAACAAACATCATACCTAGTATTGTTGAACTGAGTTTATGTCTGAACAGATTGTACAAAATTCCCAAAGTACCCTGGGTCTCGCCTATAAATGTGGGCCTTGGGGTGCCATTTGGAAAGAGGCTTTTTGGTCTAAATTAAGAAATTAGAGAGAGAATTCTTGCAATATGTTTATTTGACTCCGAACATGACTCTTGATCAATCCCTTCCGTTCTCGTGCTCACATCGGGCCTGACCCTGATAACACACCTCATCAACACATCACTTACATTTTGCTAACTTGGGTTCCTATTAAAACTCAACGTCAACAATTGGCGC
The DNA here is from genome assembly GCA_963692815.1 of Nyctanthes arbor-tristis. Classification (NCBI taxonomy): domain Eukaryota; kingdom Viridiplantae; phylum Streptophyta; class Magnoliopsida; order Lamiales; family Oleaceae; genus Nyctanthes; species Nyctanthes arbor-tristis. Next base: position 14,714 of record CAVNYN010287621.1, on the reverse strand, counting down.
TTGAGGAAAGGCCTCGCTTTTTGAGGAGTCATGCCCGCACAAGAAAATTGAATCACTTCATATCACAATCTTGTCAACAGAATGGTCAGGAATCGTTTAGCAGCAAGTAATTGAGAGAAAACTTATAGATTCCTCCAGACCAGCAACAAAGCGCTTGAGAGGGTAACTAGTACGCCCAGGCTAACCCTGAGTTTGGAGCTCTCCAGGCTCAGGTAGAATTCTTACATTGTGAACTGGAGAGGATGAGATAGCAGCTGCCTCTACCACTAGTCCAAGCTCCAAAATATAAGGAATATGAGGTTGAATCGGCTCGACGTGGGCGTTCACCAACCCAGGTACAGGGACCTCATCTGACCAAGACGCAACGTCCAGTTTCCTCCCATAGCTGTATGGGGAAGAACCGTCACAACGAGGATCTCCGGTGACTGGAGTTCAGAGTGTGCTCTTCCGATAGTGTGTTTGATAGATTGGTGCCAGATAGGTCAAGGAATATGGGAGCAAGCCCTGTACCAAAGCCCAGATCTCAACTGAGCAGATCTCATTATTCACATGGTACAGGCAGACAAAGATACAAACAGAACCAATCAGAGGAGGATATGCTCATTCTTCCCCCACACAATGGAGAAGCCGAGGGTGAGATGGATTGGCTCTGGAAATGGGTAGCCGAACTTGAAAGCCAACAATTCGGAATATGTCCGTCTACAGAGGTTGTGACCTTGTCGCCCTTTGCAACTTGGATACTAGCCTACCACAATAAGGAAAAGCTTAAGACTCCGAATATCACCGTTTATGATGGTACCAACGGCCCTTCACACATGTTCACAAGTTCATGGCGTGGATGGAACTGCATGGAGTCAGTCAGGCAATCATGTGCCGAGTATTCCCAACAAACCTCGAGGACCGGGCATACCATTGGTTTCAGCCGCTTCAAGTGGGGTCAATTAATTCATGCTGTCAGACTTGTCAACTATGTTTATAGCAAATTTCATGGGATCGAAAGTCCGGATGAACCCGAAAGAAGCATTATTAGCAGTGAAATAGGGAAAAGATGAAAAACTGAAGGATTACCTGGCTCGATTTAACAAGCAGGTTATGGACACTGATCATGTGTCTAATGATGCAATTCTGTTAGCAGCCACTTCTGGTCTATTGCGAAATTCGAGGTTCTGGTGGTCGGTTTACGAGGACAACCTGAGAACCTATCACGACCTTCTAAGCAGGGTAGAAAGGTACAGTGCAGTTGAAGAAGCCAATGCTGCAACGTTGGGAGAAAAGATTAACAGGGAACCCAAAAAGATGAACAAAGATCAGGAACCTTTTAATCGAAACAACAATTTGTTTCTGGCCATATCAACCAAAGCCGGAGCCTGTGGCTGTGACTCACCTGTTGAACACTACTCTTGAGCTAATTCTCATATTCTCTATGGACAAACATTTGCTCCCACGGCCTACACCAGTTTGGAAGACCCCTCACAACTAAACCATAGTAAGTACTGTAACTATCATCGTTTGATTGGTTACGAGAAGGATGATCGTCACGATTTGCAGCGTGAGATCTAACGCTTAATCGAAAGGGGTCATATGCAAGAGTATGTGGCTTGACTAGGGCAACCATCCAATATGGTACCACCTCATCTGGTGTAGAACGCTCTCCATCAGGATGTTCTAAGGCTCTTCCAGCTGACATTCATGTGTTGATTAGCGAAAATCAAACCATTGAAGGTTATCAAAATCAGAGGTGACGCCTGGTCAGAGAAGCATACACTAGCTATCAAATAGCCACAGTCGGCATGACTCTATAAGAGATTGCAAAGGAGTCCTTTGAGTTCACAGAAGTTGACGCAGAAGGGGTCATACATCCCTACAATGACGCCTTAGTTATCACAATGCATTATCAGGAGTCTGGATTCACTGCACGTTAGTCGACAATGGAAGTGCAATAAATGTTTTGTTTTGGCACACATATAATCAGATGGTATTGGAAGAGCACCACCTCAGGCCATATTGGGGAACAATTGAAGGTTTGATGGGCCAGTCTGTAACTCTACGAGGTCAGGTAACGCTAATGGTGGAGCTAGGTGATAAGCCCAGGGTATATCAAACCATAGTTGATTTCATGGTGATTGATGTCAACTCTAATGATAATGCCATTCCGGGACGTCCAATTTTATCGAAATTCAAGGCGGCCACCTCAATCTATCACTACATGATAAAGTTTCTGACCACCAATGGGGTTGGAGTCATGCGAGGCAATCAAAGGATGTACTATGGACATACTGCCTAGAAATGTCACTACTCTGAAATGCAAGCAGGATCCGGAAGTGAACGGGGACCCGCTCGACCTAAGGATGAAGGATCGCCGAGGTAATAGAGTAGAACCAATAGAAACTTTAGTTTGGATATCGATGGACAACCTGAGACCTGAGGTCCAATTGCGAATTGGAACCAAACTAAAAGAACCAATAGGGTCAGAGCTCATCTCTTTTCTGAAACAAAATTTAGATGTGCTTGCCTGGTCCTATGAAGATAAGGAGGGGATTCCGTAAGAGTTAGCCTGTCACACGTTGAACACCGATCCTAGCATGAAAGTATGAAACCAAAGCAGCAGAAAAAGAGACCCCTGAATGGAAAAATGATATGAGGCCTTTGCAATAGAAATTATTAAGCTTCTCGGGAACTGCTTCATTTGAGAATCCAAATACCAATTAGGGTGGCTAATCAGATCCTTGTGAAGAAAAACAATGGCACTTGGTACCTTTGCACAGATTTCACAGACTTTAACAAGGCATGCCCAAAGGATAGATTTCATTTACCTCAGATTGACTAAATGGTGGATGCTATGGCTGGGCACCAGCTTTTAAGCTTCACGGATGCCTATTCTAGGAACAATCAGACTCTGATGCATGAACTAGATTAGGAACATACATCGTTTATCACCGATCGCGGGTTATACTATTATTGGATGATGTCATTCGGGCTGAAGAATGCCAAGGTAACATATCAGCGGTTGGCGAACAGGATGTTTGCTGCACAGATCGGGAAGTCAATGGAAGTATATGTCGATGACATGTTAGTTAAAAGTGTCAAGTCCAAAGGTTAAATTGCTCACCTTCAGGAAATGTTTGACATCCTCAGAGCCTTTAAAATGAAATTGAATCCACAAAAGTGCTCATTCGAGGTTGCATAAGGAATTTTTTTGGGCTACATGGTTAATCAAAGATGTATTGAGGCTAATCCAGATAAGATTCAGGCTCTCATCAATATGCAACCACCAACCAAGATAAAGGAGATGCAGAGATTGACTGGAAGAGTGGTGGCCTTAAGCTGTTTCATTGGGTGATCAACTAATAAGTGGAGACCGTGTTTTGATGTCTTGCGTGGGAACAGAAACTTCCAATAGACTGAAGAGTGCCAAGCAGTGTTTGATTCCTTAAAGAAATAGTTGGCCACGCCTCCTATTCTATCCAAACCTAGGAAAGACGATGTCTTAACTTTATACCTCACTGTATCAGAAGCAGAGGTGAGCTCTGTCCTGGTCAGAACGAAAGATGGTATTCAGAGGCCTGTGTTTTGCATTAGCCAAGATTTGAAAGATACAGAGCTCAGATACCCATCTATGGAAAAGTTAACTTACGCACTGGTGATATCAACTAGAAATCTGAGGCCATATTTCTTGCAGTATCACATGGAAGTTCTCACTAATTACCCACTGCAGCAAGCGTTTCAAAAGCCCGAAACATCCGAAAGGCTGATGAAATGGTCTATGGAACCAGGGCAATTTGATATCATCTTTAAGCCCCAAACATCAACCAAAGGCTAAGCCGTTGCAGATTTATTAGTTGAATTCTCCCAACCGGCCGACATGACGGTAGATCAACACGAGTATTGGAAAATGTTTGTAGATGGATCAGTAATCGACATCTGTTCAGGTACAAGTATAGTCTTAATTGGCCCAGGAGATCATATGTGCTACCAAGCTGTGAGATTCAGTTTTCCGACTACCAACAACGGGGCAAAATATGAGGCGCTCCTCGTATGACTAGACATGGACAAGTTTCTATGGATCTCACATGTCGCGCTATACAGCGATTCACACCTTATGGTAAATCAAGTCAATGATGACTTTGAAACAAATGAGCCACAGTTGGTACATTACTGTGAAAAAGTAAGAGTTGAAGTGAAGACTTTCGTTACTTTTACACTCAAACAGATTCCCCAGTCATAGAATCGGCATGCTGATGCATTGGCAAGGTTAACCACAAGCGCGGGAGCTAAAATTTTGACAAGTGTACCCATTGGGAGGTTGGATAAATCTGCTTTGGATCAACCTGAGCTAATCCATGCCCTGGATGAGTGTCTCGGGGACTGGAGAAGCGAGATCAAGTAGTGTCTAAGTGATGGAACTGAGCCTACAAATCATATCAAAGCCTGCAAGCTGCAGATTAGAGCCACGAGGTCACTTTTTTGAACGGAAAACTTTATAAAAGAGGGTATTCATAGCCTGTGCTTCAATGTCTGGATTCAGCGGAAGCACTGTATGCCCTGGCTGAAGTTCATTACGGGATATGTGGAAATCATTCAGGTGGACATGCTCTTGATTTCAAGGTATCGAGACAGGAATATTACTGGTCCACAACAAAGAGAGATGCAATGGAACTTGTCAAGAGATGTCCTAAGTGCCAATTCTTTGCTCCAACCAGCAGATCTCCACCATAGGCCCTTACTCATGTCTAGGCTCCATGGCCATTCTCACAATGGAGATTTGATTTGATTTGATCTCCACCCTAGGCCCTTACTCATGTCGACTATTTTACAAAGTGGGTAGAGGCTGAAGCACTGGCTCAGATCACTGAACAAAAAACCACTAAGTTCATTTGGAAATCTATCATATGCTGTTTCGAGATCCCATATGCATTTATCACAGACAATGGTAGACAGTTTGACAATGCCAAATTCCAGAAGTTCTGCAGCAATTAAAGATCAGGAATTATTATGCCATACCCAATCATCCACAAGCAAATGGCCAGGTAGAAGCCATTAATAAGATCATCAAGCACACTTTGAAAGCGAAACTTGAAGAACTGAAAGGGGCGTGGGCTGAGGAGTTGTCGTCGGTGCTTTGGTCCTACTACACTACGCCTTGGACAATGACCGCCAAAACTCCCTTCTCAATGGCATTCAGAACAGAGGCAGTAATGCCACTAGAAATTGAGATCCCCTCAGCAAGAGTTCAAAAGTATGCTCCCGTCATAAATTCAGAGGCTCTCCATGCTGAACTAGATTGGTTGGATGAGAAAACAATTGTCGTGGAAATGTGTAATGCTGTCTATAAACAACGGAGTGCCAGGTATTACAATCAGAGGGTTAGGATCCGAAAGTTTGATATTGGGGATCTGGTGTTGAAAAAGGTACATCCCACCCCTGAGGCATTGCAAAGGTCTTGGGAGGGACCTTATAAGATTACAGAGATTCTACCAAATGGTGCTTACAAACTTGAACACCTCAGTGGACAAACTGTACCAAGACCATGGAATACGGAGCAGCTTCAGAAATTCTATCAGTAAGGAGGCTAGGATCACAACCTGTTTAATGTTTGTCAAAGTTAAGCATATCTTTGTAATCAAGACGCAAGAAGCCACTTTCTTTCCATGACCATGGCTCAATTTTTTTATAACATTACGCTTTCAAAGGCTTGATGAGCCTAATAAGAGAACTAGAATTTCCTAGGCTCGTGAAGCGTAAAATGGGGCAACACTCCCCAATTGATTTTCAAAGGCTCGATGAGCCCAATCAGCAGAATAGAATTCCCTAGGCTCGCGAAGCCTAAACTGGGGCACCGCTTCCCAGTTAATTCTCTAAGACTCGATGGGCCTAATCAGGGAAATAGAATTCCCTAGGCTCGTTAAGCCCAAACTTGGACACTATTCCCCAATCGATCCTCTAAGGCTCAATGGGCCCAATCATGAAAATAGAATTCTCTAGGCTTGCGGAGCCAAATTTTTTTTGGAGAGGAGACGTTCTTGATCATATCTCAACAAAAAAGAAATGAGAATCTTAGCCCAGCCACAAGTGGCCGACCTCATATTGGGGGAAAATGTGGTTATATGGAATACTATGAGGAACAACCCTAACCAGTAGTAATTGGATGGACTCATAAAATTTTAGGTACATGCAAAAACACAATATTACGAGGTCAACTGGAAGCTGTCTTGACGGGCCAAATCTGGCTGATCTCGTGAAGTGTTATGATTTTGTGTAAACGAAATAATGCAAGGTTAAGTTCAAATCAGACAAAAATGTTCAGACAGACATAATTGGATTTGAGACTCTGCGAGTTGTTCTAGTTCATCCTTTTGTTAGCCCATTCATTGGTAGAACCTTTAACCCCTTTGACACTTTGAAAATCTTTTCCTCTTTGACACTTGGAAAATTTTTTCGCTTTTTCCAAATTTTCCTCTGATCGGCACATGGGAGTAAGCCCATAGGGATGAAAACTTTAAAAGTTAACATTCAACACTTAGGAAAATTTTCCAAATTTTCAAGTAATGAAAATTTTTGCGATGCATGTCCAATGTCTTTTGGTCAGCGTAAATTCCTGGTTAGGTAACTCCTAAGATTCCTACAAAGTCTTTAATTTAGATAAGCTCTGATCAGTCATACTCAAGATCAGACACATTTGTCCGATCTCTCTACGCGTCTAATGTCTTAGAGATAGTTAAAATGAGATCGTATGAGATCGGATATATAATTAGGCAATCATAATAACAGAAACTCTAAGCTACCAAGGACAACAAATTGAGAATGAAATGAGGTGTTGCGATCAGAAATGTCATAAGAGGACTTTTATACTTAAACAAAAACAATAGTAGAAAAAGAAGCAAAACATTGAGTGTATATGATTTCGGGATCGGGTGCACTTAATGAAAAGGGAAAATACAGACAGGAGACAAGTACGTTCAGTTCCCTATTGGCTCTGTACTTTCTTTATATTCGGCTGCCCTATTCTTTTCCTTAGCTTTTCTAGATCGTCCCTCATCGGTGTCGCTCTGGATATGGACAACAAGTGTTTGGACTTTAGTTGCCTCTAGGATCGGTTCTTCTCCTTGTTGTTCTTCTTCCACCATGATCTTCGAATTGGCTTCTTTCTGGACACTAAAGTTTAGGTTGTGATCGGCCTTCAGCTTTTTATAATCTTTAAAGAGAGAACATAGATCAGTGTTGGGTAGTAGATCCTTTACTTTTTGGAGCATATCCTCTTGCCCCATTATGAACAAGTCCAGTTGATTGACCTCATAAAGCATGGACATGCGAAAAGCCTGGACATGGGAAACATAGTCAGCCTTTACTGCTTCCTTTACCTGATCGAGTTTGCCACATAGCTCATCGATTGAAGACTTGAATTGTTTCTCCAGAACTTGAAGATTGGAAGTATGGCTCTAGAGATCTATCAACTTGCCTGATTTCTCAGTCTCGAGGGCTGTTTGGCCTTTATAGCTTTTTCTTAAGGACGGCCAGTTTGGACTATTGCTTGTCTAACTCATCCTAAAGCCTCTCAACAGCATCAAAAACAAGTTTGACTTTGGACTATGAGTGCGTGAGAGTAGAAAAAAGCTGGTCAGCCAGGGATGATGCCGAACTGATAGCCTCTATGGCATCTATCCCCTCGAGCTCTTGTTCGTCTTTCCTTTTCTAGCTCTGGGCAACGACCTCGTAGGCACCTTTAACATTGGTTGGAAGCTTTTCTAGATTCCCTAGCCCTAAAACCTTGACTGATCTAGCATCTCTGTAGATCTGGGGTAGTTTGCCTTTCTTCTTGTTGAATTCGGTAGCCCTGGCCTTATGAATATGTAGATAGTATCTGTTTGAGTCCCCTTTAGTCCTTGAGAGGGTAGCAGTATGATCAACCCATTCTTTTAATGTTTTAATGCCTGACACTCTGGTCTTCTTAGGTGAAGAAAATTTCACGTGATCTGAGGAACGTTTCTTGGGATCTTCTAGAGCAGGAGTGATGCCGGGCCCCTTTTGAAGGGATTTCCCAGTTGTGATGCGATCGTTAGATTTTACTTTTTTCGCATGGAGAGCGGCAGCGGCTCCCATTTTGCCCTCACTAAGATTTTGATCGGACTTTTTCCTTTTCTTTTTCTTAGGAGGATGGTATCATATGTCGTCAACTAGGAAGAAAGAAAATGAAAGGATAAAGTGTCAATGTTAAGCTTGAAAATTTCTCTAAGTATTATGACACAAAGATTGCGAGGGGCCGAGTTAGGGAGATTCAAACCTGGCTTTCTACAAACCGAATCAGGGTAGAGACCAAAGCTGCCCGGTGTAGTGAGGCCGGCCTTCTACATATTCTCTTTAGTTAAGAGTTCCTTGCAGTGACCTTGGAGCTTGTTACCGAGAAGATGGAAAAATTTCTCTTTGAGTTTCTCTGTCCGGCAATGCTTCACGTTCTCTACTAGTAAAAAAGATGTCAAAAGAGAGTTAAATGGTGGTTTGAGAAGCATCATGATCAGAGAACAACTCACTATAAATAATAAATTTTTTAAGATGTCGGTATCATCATCTTCGGGGTCTTGAGGTACGGCGGCATCATCATCTTCCGTGACCCAAAACCAATCATACTGCCAATTTTTTATTGAGTCCAGGAGGGCTTGATCGAGTTCGTTAAACCTTGTTGGATAATGGCATAATAGAAGCCCAATCCGACTTTATCCCTCTTGAATTCGTAGAAATGGTTAAAATCCTTCACTAACGGCATCAGCTCCCCCAAGTCCTGCCAAAGGATGATGAACCTTAGGATCATTTTCCAACTGTTAGGCGTGACCTGAATGGGAGCCATCTCAAAATAATGAAAATAGTCGGTTACTAAACATGGAAGTGGGAAACTGAGCCTGGCTTCCAACATGCCTTTGGTACTAGCCATATGACCGAAAGGGGACCGATAAGCCTCTTCTCCTGGTTGGAGACGGACAAACTTGGCATTATCCGGGATGCCAAACTACCGATGCCAATTCTCGAGTTGGCTTGGCCTGGCATGAGATTAGAGGCCAATTGTGGTCCTATTTAGAGCAAGAGTAGGAGCTGATGTCGATGGTTCATGATCTCCTGTTGTGGGCCGTGGCTTGCGTACTACGCGGAGTGGGACAGCTTCAAATGGGGTCTCGCCTTGAGGAACGATCTCATCACCATGAGCAGTGTCCTTCTCGCTGGGTCCAGCATCAGGCAAAGTGTGGGGACTGATCTGATAATTAAAGCCAACATCACCATATTCTATTTCCACCTCCTCCTCTTGGCTATAGTGTAACTCTTTTTCATTATCTGTCTCGGCCTCCAATCTTGACCGGAAAGCTCATTCCCCTATTCCATGGTCCTCTCATTTTCCGAGTCTCGAGTGAGTCTATTACCGGGCTTAACCTCATCGCGATCATTCGTCATTTCCAAATGTGAACAGGATCGAGAGTACTTGATCTGGATCTTCGACATTACTTCCTGAAGAAACAGAGATAATGGAAGAAAAAGAGTCAAAAAAATTATTATTATTATTATTTACCTAATTAGCAGACGAACAGGGCTTTTAAGTTGAAATAGGCGAACAGAATATCTGATCGGCTTGAGAGTGAAATATTGCATAGAGAAGTTTGAGAGTGAATCAAGAAAATGAGAAAGTTTTTCTTCTATTTATAGTGGAAGGACACGGAATTCGAAAGGACACTTTTTGAACTGATTGTACTGTCATCACATATGTCTGAATGCCGCCAGTATGCAATTCCACGATTTGACACACCAACCACAAAGCATTATGTGTCATTGACCACTGATGTGGTCAACCGACGTCAGGTAGAGGTACTCCTAGTGGATGATCGAAACTCACCTTGATAGGCATCGTTTACACCACCAGACCTACCAATTTGGGTACTGCAAGTGATGAGGGCAATTGTTGATACTTGTGCGCCACTTGGACAATATGGTTGAACATATGGCTAAGGCTGATCAGAAATAATGAAGGATCTGGAATTGATTGTGAAATGGACATTATCGATGACGATCTACACTATTTGAGATTGGGTGTTGGTGCCTGATCTGTAAATCACGATTAGAAGTACCCGATCTAATACAAGGATCAAGACCATAAGATCAATTGCGCGGAGAGCACAAGGAAGGTGTTGGCAGTTAGAAGTAGTTATTTGGACAAGACCAAACAAACATTGTACCTAGTATTGCCGAACTGAGCTTATGTCTGAACATATTGCACACAATTCCCAAAGCTCCATGGGTCTCACCTATACATATGGGTCTGGGGGTGCCATTTGAAAAGAGGCTTTTTGGACTAAATTAAGAAATTAGAGAGAGAATTTTTGTAATACTTTTATTTGACTTTGAATATGAATCTTGATCAGTCTCTCTCGTTTTCGTGTGCACATCAGGCCTTACCTTGATAACGAACCATGAATGTACCTCATTACCACATCAGTTACATTTTGCTGACTTGGGTTCCCGTCAAAACTCAACGTCAACAATATTTTTCTAAAACATTTTTATTTTTCTAAAACATTTTTATTTTAGAGGTGTTTTGTGTAAAGTGCTCAAAATTAAAGTTCAATATATTGGTGGGAGGAATTGAATGCATGACCATAACAATGTTCAAAAGTTGCTTTCACTCAAAATGCCAACTAAAGCTCAATGCTATCAGGGATGTCGAAGCTAGGAATTTGAATAAGATTGAACTGAATCTAGCGAGGAAAGTTAGTACAACATGGAATAGGGTTGGACGGGGAGTGGAGCCCTCACGGGCTCGGGGTAGCACCCGTGAAAATTTTGTTTATCTACTATAAGTTGTTAGGATTGGAATTTATCGGTTTCATGATATAAAATGCAAAATTAAACATACATGATTATTGCAACAAGATAAATCCTAACATCACATACAAGCTATAGAATACCCAAAGAAACTGGCCGAAAGGGAAAAAACAATGAGCTTTACTACCATAAGATTATTAGAAATATAAGCACATTAAAATGTTCATTAATTAGTAAATATTTCTACTTTCACTAACTGCAAACTAAGATTTGTACGTCTTCTTTATTCTCATACAAACAAGAGATGGAAAGCAAATCTTAAATCATCTTGACTTGTTTAATAACTAAGTAATAAATAACAAAAGAATTTGCACATGTAGAGTTGCAAATAGATATTGACAAAACTAGTTAGGTAGAATTAATTAGAAATTAAAAAAAAAGTAGTAATTGAATTAGATAATAATGGGCCATCTTCTTTCCCATAAAGGCACAAAATCCAATGAACCCCACTAATAGGGATTTTTAATTAGGTCTTTCACACCTTTTTCAGGCCCATTTACTTTTTCCCTTCGCCCGTTGTCTTTTTCACAAAAATCAAGTGGTATTTAATTAAAAAAAAGATAATTCCCAGCCTGTTTTGGAAACAAACCCCTAGTTATTTTGCATTTGCACGCGCGCGCGTGCACACTCACACACACACACACACACTCTCTCTCACCTCTTTGTGTTTAACTATGCTTCTTCCTCTATCTCTCTGCTATCGTTGATCAATGATTTGGAGCTGTGATTTCTCGTTTCAGAGTTGTTAGTTTTTGCTCGGAGTTCTTATTTTGTTTTTCTTCCTCACGTCTGTTGCCTTGTATCGTCGTTTCGGTAATGGTACAAACTAGGAGTAGTTTTCCACTTGCATCGCCGGTGAAGCCAGCCGATCCTATCGTTGTTGAGTCGACTGGTAGTTTACGGAAACAAATTTTGACGAAGAAAAAGCCTGTAAGGCATAATCCTAAGAAGGCTGCTGCTTTAATTCGGCGGAAGAAGGCTACTATCCCTACCATAGCTAGGGTTTCTCCTTCTGTTCCTTTGTATGATCAACCGATTGAAGTCGTATTTCTTTGCTTTTTGCTATTTTTTCCTTTTTTTTTTGTTTAGTGATTTTGTTTTTACGTTTACTTTTCAATTTATTTGTTTCATCTACTGTCTATAATCGTACTATTTTGTTCCTTGATTTACTATGACTCTAAGTTCTATTTGTATTAATTTGTATACTTTTTCCCCTGTCTTGTTGCATGTGTCTATTTTGCTTTGCTGTTGTCTCTGCAATATTGTTATATGTTCTTTTTTATTTGGATGTATTAGCTGGCATTGTAATTCCCTAGTGTTGATTTGTTTGATATGTTTGTTTGTTGAATGTTCCTTGCAACGTAGTTTGTAGTAATTTATTTCTAGGTTTTTAGTACTTTTTGTATATATTCCGGTTATGTATTCCTATTCGCTACTTGCATTAATGGTGCCTTATATTTTGGTTATGAAGTTATGTTTTCTAACATTTATACTGCCTTGTTTCATATGTTTGTTTGTATGTTTACTTTTGTTCTCTATTTTGTTTCACTTAATCCAGTTTTAGGTTTTTATTTTTTTATGTATATTACTGCTTGTTTATTTCTATTTTTTAACCTCTATTAATAGTTAGATGGTGACTTTTATTATTTCTATCTTTATTTATGTTCCTGATCTGAAGTTGTATTTCTTAGATTTATATTGTACTTTTTCCATATGATTGTGTGCTTATTGTTTTATCCTTTTTTTCAGGGTTAGCATTTTTGGATCTATCCCAGTTTGTGGTTCATCGGGAATATCACAATGAAATCAAGTTGTGGTGTTATCTATGATGCTTAAAGTTGCCTCAATGCAGAGCAATGTAATTTGTTCAATACTACTTGCTTTAAGTACTATCTTGACTATTCTGAAATTGTGTTCCAGAAGTAAGATGTCTATTACGTGAGGTAAAGCAGCCTAAGGAAGATGAGATGTGGTTTCTGATTCATGGTAAATACTTGTGATTTTCTATTGTTGAGTTTGCTATGGTGACTGGTTTGTTGTGTACTGGGCCCGAGAATGTTTTGGTTTATAGGTCTTGCCATTCGGATTTTAAGGATATGTACTTTTCTTGGTGTTTCTTTTGTTTCAAATGCTGATGTTCTTACTTTATTTTTCCATCTTGACACGAATTTGAGGGATGTGTCTGACACTGACCTTGTAAAGATTTGTATTCTGTACATGTTGACTTTTTACTTTCATCTTACAACTTATAAAAGGAATATCAATCACTACATTTTTGTCTTGGTTGATGACTGGAGAAGGATGGGTAGATTTCTATAGGATGAATAGATGTATTCTTGGATGTTGAGTCAGTTGAAAAGAGGGATACATGATTGTGAGAAGGAAGCTTACTAACTATCTGGGTTTTTTCTTTATTTTCAAGCTTAGTTGTATGAGTGTATTCTTGCTTTTACTGGAAAGGTTTGTGTTCAGAAGTGGAGTGCTAGCACTATATTTTCAATTGGAATGCAACTAATTCTCCCAGGTTTTTTGATCTAAATGTTGATTACTTTTGAAATCCTACTATAAGTTGTTATGTTTTATTCTTGTTTTTTTAGTTCATATTGTTTTTGATTTTTGAATTTGACTTATTTTGTATTTCTTCTGAGGCTGTGGCTAATAATAATGTACCCACTAAAGAGGAAGCTGGGTTTCTATACATGGGTCCGGAATTCATCCTCTCTGATCAACCAGCATTTGAGATCCCAAATGACAATTAGTTGAAGAAATTTGTAAAAGATGTGGCTGATACAGTGGATGATTCTAATGATTTTGAGGACACTCCATCTGTTATTCAGCAGCGGTTGACGTCAAATTTAGCCTTCGACTTAACAAACAAGATTTATTTACGCGGGAAATTCGTATTTGAATCGATGTGAGCAATAAATGTAAAAACTCAGGGAATGTTTGTAATAAATGGAAGATAGTAAATGTACCAAAGACAAGAAGAATGAGATTTGGGTGTTGAACCCATTCTCAGTTTCGTTTGCCTTTATTTATAGTGTACATTTGCTATTTTCATGGGGACAATGATTGTATGTATTTAATGCTGGGCCCACAAGAATGACGTAATCGGCTGAGACTAAACCTTCATTTTTTGACTAATTGTTGCCTAAGCTATGCATGGGTCAGTAACCACCGCTTTGCATTTAATGCTCAAGCCCCATCAGTCGCAAGTGATAAGGTTTCCCACGTGGGTTCCTAGGCTGCTGCTTAGCTGGCATGCTCGCTCGGTCGCGGTTCTAGATTGAGGCATTATAACCTCGTTGGCGTCGTGCCCAGGCGATCTGAACCAAGGGAATGCTGGAACAGAGATTCATTTCTCAGGTCTCTAAATCAGGTCTCAAAGGTCTCTTGGTCGTTAGGTCGTCAGGCTGTCGAGTTAGGTGAGGCGCTCGAGGCCTGCTTCTAAGACCTTGTGACCGTTGATCTCTGTTGACCATTGACCCTTGCTGACTTTACTACTTGGTGGGCACAAAATGCCCCTTCAAGGTTGCTGTGCCTAGACCTCAGGGTTAGCGACCTTGCAGACTCGCTGGTAGTCTTCTTCGGACTTTTGCCACCTGAAATCAACGCTCTTCCGATCTGATTTTCTAAACAGTTGGAATGGCCCATTCTGCCATGTGTCAACGATCATTAATTTGATTGATGTCTTTTCACTTCCCAACGTTGTACGCGGCTGCCGTCCCTATATCTCCCTCTAATGCCTATTTATACTTTCCTTTCCTCTCCTTTTCCCTCTTTACTTTCGGTTACTCTGCAATAAGCCTCAAAGAGACTTAGTTGATAGATTCTTAAAGCTTTCTTTTCAATTCCGA
>CAVNYN010287618.1:0-30169 GCA_963692815.1 Nyctanthes arbor-tristis | reverse complement strand
GAATGTTTAAAAAACAGAGTGTGATCAGCTTGGCTTTGAGAGAAACCATGTCTCTTGATAACGTCACCAAAATGCTCAAACCAAGCTCTAGGAGACTGCTTTAATCCATACAGAGACTTTTTTAATTTGCACACTTTGCCTTTTCCAAATTTTTCTTCAAATCCAGGTGGCAGGTCCATATATACTTCTTCTTGCAATTCTCCATTTAAAAATGCATTCTTTACGTCAAATTGATGAAGTGGCCAGTTGAAGTTAACTGCAAGAGAAAGAAGTACTCTAATAGAGTTAATTTTAGCAACATGAGCAAAAGTCTCTTGGTAATCAATACAATGAGTTTGAGTAAATCCTTTTGCTACAAGTCTCGCTTTGTATCTCTCCACACTTCCATTAGCTTTAAACTTCACCGTGAACACCCATTTGCACCCAACTGTCCTTTTGTCTTTGGGTAGATCAATAACTGTCCAAGTGTTATTTCTTTTGAGAGCATTTATTTCTTCCATCACAGCTAATCTCCAACTCGGGTCACCTAATGCTTCCTGAATAGTTCTTGGAACAAGCATATTAGAAATCCTAGACACAAATGCTCTATGAATTTTTGACAGTTTTTCATATGACAAGTATTGTGCGATAGGATGTTTAGTGCATGTTCGGATTCCTTTTCTTAAAGCAATTGGAAGATCAAGATCAGAAGGCGTGGAAGTAGAGGGAAGGTTACTCTGAGTTGTGGGGCCATTATTCAGCAAAGTTGATTGAACATCTGCTGAAGGAATAACTGGGGCTGTAGTAACTTTATGGAATTTCTTCCTAGTATAAACCTGCAGCTCATGTTGAGGATTATGATCCACTGGATTATGATCTGTTGGAAGTACTTCTCCCCTTGTCTCTGATAAAGTAACATCTGGCAAAGTAGGATTAATAGTGCTAACCCTAGTTTCCATATCAGAATTAGTTAAAAAAATGGGTAAAGTTTCCCAAAAATTATTTTCTTCAACTAAGTTCTCCCCCTGAAGAAAATTTTTTTGAAAAAAAGGGTGATCCTCGACAAACCTGACATCCATGCTCTCAAAAAATTTCTTTGTGACTGGATTGAAACACTTGTACCCACGTTTATTAGAAGCATAACCAATAAAAACACATTTTTCAGCTTTGGGATCAAGTTTTGAGCGAAACACATTTGGGACATGCACATAGCAAACACATCCAAAAACCTTTAAAGGGAGATCTACTGTAATCTTAGATGTGGAAAAATAATTTTTCAAAACTTGTAAAGGTGTTTTAAATTTCAGAACTCGAGATGGCATTCTGTTTATTAAATAACAAGAGGTCAGGAGTGCATTACCCCAAAGATATTTAGGAACATTCATGGAAAACATAAGTGCCCGAGCAACTTCAAGTAAATGCCTATTTTTTCTTTCAGCAATACCATTTTGTTGTGGTGTGTCACGACAAGTGGATTGATGCAGAATACCTTTTTCCAAAATAAATGTTCTCAAATATTTGTTGAAATATTCAGTCCCATTATCTGTTCTTAGAATGCCAATTTTTGTTTGAAATTGATTTTCAACCATGTGGAAAAAATCTTTAAATCGTTGTTCAACTTCAGATTTCTTTTCCAACAAATAAACCCAGCAAACTCGTGTGTGATCATCAATAAATGTTACAAACCATTTTTTTCCAGAAAGTGTGTTAACTTTGGATGGGCCCCAAACATCACTATGCAACAAATAAAATGGTTTTGAAGCAGAATATGGTTTTATTGGAAACGAAACACGATGACTTTTAGCTAAATTACAAGCTTCACAATGAAGTTTTGAACAATCAATACCTTTAAATAGTTCAGGAAATAAAGATTTGTGATATGGAAAGCTAGGATGCCCTAATCTTTTATGCCATAACATAACTTGATCATAGACAAAGCTTGAACTTGTACTACCTAATCCATGAGCTGTTTTATTCACAGAACCAGTTCCATCATAGTAGTACAGCCCATTTATTTCTCTAGCAGTTCCAATCATCTTCCCCGAGTTCCGGTCCTGAAAAACACAATTGGAAGGAGAAAAAAGAATGGAATAATCAGAGTCTTTAGACAATTTGCTAACGGAAAGAAGATTACATGCAAGTTTTGGAACATGTAAAACTGATTTCAAAGAGATTTTTTCTGAAAGTTTAATATTTCCTTTTCCTGCAATAGGTGAAAAACTGCCATCAGCTATTCTGATTTTTTCGGAACCGGAACATGGATAATACGAATCAAATAATTGAGAACAGCTTGTCATATGATCAGAGGCTCCTGAATCTATGATCCAAGGAGCAGTACTTCCTAGAACAAATAAAGCCAAAGAATTACTACCTGTTTGTGCCATAGAACCGATAGGAGCATTAGATGATGAGCAAGATTTCAGCAGTTTAAGAAGATGACTTAATTGCTCTTTACTAAATGGAGATGACTCAGCCTCATTTGCTGTAGGTGTGCTATGTTCACCAGATTTTTTTCCCTTACCATTAGGTGGTTTACCATGCAACTTCCAGCATTTTTCGCGAGTATGGCGTGGCTTTCCACAGTAGTCACATTGCAGGTTGTTTTTGTCTTCTGCACGCTGGTACTGAGAAGTTCTACTGCTTACTTGAGCTTCAGGAATAGCCAACGCTGATCCTTCCACGGACGCGGTTGAACCTGCAGTTTTCTTTCCCAACATCACATGTCTTCGACTCTCTTCTCTCCTTACCTCCGCAAAAACTTCACCAATTGGAGGCAGGGGATTTCTTCCAATTATTCGGCCACGGACCTCATCATATTCAACATTTAGACCTGCAAGAAATTTGAAGATTCGGCCAGTATCCACTATCTTCTTGTACTGGTTGCAGTCATCATTTGATTTCCACTCATAATCATTGAATAAGTCTAGGTCCTGCCAAATCCGTTTAAGAGAATTGAAATACTTTGTCACAGAATCCTCACCTTGGCAAATTTCCCCAAGTCGTAGGGTCAACTCGTAAACTTGGGATTGATTTCCAAGATCAGAGTACATTTCTGAAACATTGTCCCATAATTCCTTGGCTGTAGAGTAACACAGGTAATTTGTACTTATCTCTTCAGTCATGGAATTGACCAACCATGTCATTACCATTGAGTTTTCAGCATCCCAAATGGCATAAGTTTTGTCCTTCACGTCAGGCTGCTTAGTATCACCTGTGATATAGCCAATCTTTCCTCTTCCTCGGAGATACATGCGAACAGATTGTGACCATCGAAGAAAATTATCACCATTTAGTCGGATTGTAGTAATCTGAATGGGATGGTTTTCAGATGTATTTCTCTGAGGTTCGGACTGAGATGGCTGAAGAGGCTGGCTTGTCCCAGATGTGACTTCAGACATTTTAGAGATAAAAAGAAAAAAGATTCAAACCTAGGATTTTTTGCTCTGATACCATAAAAACAGTGAACAAAAATATAAGAAGGCTGAATAATTTTTCTATATTGATGTACAGCTATTTAAAGAGCTTAACTAGGAACAAAAAAGGCAGCTAATCTCCCTAATTAAGGAGAAATATACTATTCAACTAACTACCCTAATATAGAAGAAAATAAATAGTGATTCCTAAGATTACTAATACAGCTCATAAACTTCTAAATATAGAGTATAACAAATATGGTACATAATCACAATTATTTACGTGATCTTTCAACAATTTTTTATGCCAGTCGACAAGAGCCACTGCTTATCATCATCCTTCCATCAAGGACTGGTGAATCAGCAATTGTTAGTATGTTAAATTAGCCACCAACAACTGTGTAGATTGATGCATGATATGAATATTGGAGAAAGAGTTATATTGTATGTAGTACAACTAATTTTTGTTAACTGCAAATTACAATGCCCATTTGAGAACTCACTTTGAATCCATGTTTGTGTTTGGGAACCTCAACTTTCACCTAGAATACAAAGTTCGCTTCTTCAAATGGAAAAAGGAAGATTTTTTTAATAAAATCTATATAACATACACACCATTGGATATCTTCAAATGGAAAAAAAGAAGATTTTTTTAATAAAATCTATAGAACATACACACCATTGGATATGTATTCTTCCAATTATAATACCTGATATATCATAGATATCCACTCAATATGTTAAACACCAGCAAGTCTATTCTGATAAGGTACTAAGTTATCTCCTGATGCGCTATATACAGAAGGATTGAAACCAAGCTTTTTCTTTTTCTCATTTTTTCCCTTCTTCATTTTCATGGTAAATTTTTAAGACCCTTTTTTATTAGTCAAAGTATAAAAATGGTCCATCTCTTTTCACAGATAAGTTTGGATGGGAACTGAGAAGTAGCGGAGGGAAGGAGACATAAAGATTGGGGGCATGGGGGTGTCAGAAATTAGTTATTATAAGTTGATTTTGGACCAAAATTTGAGCAATTATTTTTCTGAGTCTTGTTTGTGTTTCATTTCACAATTAGATGCTTGTAATATATTTACATTACTACATGCTGTAAACCAATTTCGGGTGAATGAACAATCAGTCTTGAACATGAGCTGCTTGAACCTTGGCACATGTCAGAAAAATAAATGCACACATAGTGAGAAATTGGACTAGAGTAAATCCCAACATCCTATTGTTAAAGAATTTTAGAAATGTGGGCCTGGTGGGGTTCAAGAGGGAATGCAAAAGCGGGGGGAAGACGGATGAAAATAATGACATGAGATTATTACATAAAAGTGAGACTTAAGTTTGAGATTTATGATAAAGAAACTCCAAAACTTACCAAGGCAATAACCCCTGTTATTATAGTAGATCAACTTGGATAATTGAGATCGAATGTCCCCAACATGTCCATATAATTGCTAACAAGGTGCAATAAACCGCATTATGTGCTGTCCGATATCAGATTGCTTAGTACACAGATGTAAGGTATAGATTATTCTCTTTATCTCGTCTAGCACCGTTAGGTATACTTGTGTGGTTTATATGAGCAGATGTCTAAAGTAAATAGGAACAGCATGTTAGATAATCAAACAGCAAAGTTGAAGATATGTGTTATCTTATGCTCTATGCACATTCATTATCTGATCTTTGAACAAACAACCATTTTCAATATACAAAAGGTCCCATAAGACCAACCTGAACATGGTTTTGCATCCCTTGATTTTCAACAAAACTTAATACACTTGGCTAGAATTGAAAGTCTGTCCTAAAGTCTAATTCATATAAATCCCACATGAATTTGCATTTTGATCAACAAAGAAGTTGCATTTCAGCTTTCAAACCTCTCTCTATCTTTATCAACTTTCCATCGTTTTATTGATCTTTCAAGAAAGTTAGAATGATTAGTGCTAAGAAACTCATCAAGATGGCTAGGAAATGGCAGAAATATGCAGGCATCCGGAGGAAGAGGATTTCCTTTCCCAAAAACAATGAGGATGGAAATGCAGAAAGTTGCAGTAACTCATCAGTTGTTTTCGTAGTCTACATCACTGATAAAAGACGCTTCACAATTCCCTTGAGTTTTCTCAAGAATGAGGTTTTTGGGGAGCTCCTGAAAATGTCCGAGGAAGAGTATGGTCTGCCAAGTGATGGACCCATCACAGTGCCATGTGATGCTGTTTTCATGGGATATATCATCTTATTGATCCAAAGAGGTAGAGCCAGAGGTTTGCGTGAAGCTTTGTTTACGCCAACTGACAAGAGCCTCTGCACATCATCAACTTTCCATCAAGAACCAACGAACCAGCAATTATTAGTTTTCTGAAGGAGCTGACAGTACACATGTGAATGAAATGATATTCTTGAGGCGGCGATAGATTTTATAGACAACTAGTTTTTTTAACTTGAATAGTTAAATTGGAAACTTTTGACTTTCAAATGTAAAACACGGTTTTTGTTTCTAAAATGGAAAAATGGAAATTTTATTGATACAGAGCATATCCACCTTGTACTTGCTGTTCTATTTTGCAATTATTTCTTCAATTAGGAAATGAAGTAAAATAGTTAATATTTTATGCTTTCTACTGGAATGATTCCTCTTCAGAATTAAAATAGGTACTCAGTTGTAGACATAAAAGCATCTTCCTTTTCTAATACCCCATAGTCTTCTGCAAGCACCCTGCATCTCCTGTTTATCTCTTTCTTAACTTGAAACTGACGAATCATTTATTGTAGATCTGAGTACCATACCAACTGGTTTTTGACTCTGCAATAATCTATATTTTCTAGATTGATTGATGTTTCACCTTTGTTGACACTGAAATTATTTGCAACATCCAACATAACAAGACTATAATACTGCTTGCTTGCTTGTATGCATTTGCTTGACAATCGCCTATACTCTGATGCTTAACTCAGTTAATTACTACCATCTTAAAATAATAATTCATACCCTTCCCGATGTTCAACGGATAATCGTCAAGCTGCAGTAAAGAAATAATTATCTAATCATGGTAAAATGGCCTTGTCTAACTTAAGAATGACTACTGCTGTGGAGAAGCGTTTCATAACTTGTTTAGTCTACCATTGTCCATTGCCATCCACTAATTTCTTCAGTTGTACAATTGTGTAGCTGCACTAATAAGACCCCAGTGCGCCAAACCAAACAGCATAGAGGAAGATGCATGTCTATTCTATTTTGTATCTAGACATTAGTTTTGTAATCAATTAGCCATGCCAGGTCTCTACAGAAAGGTCTCATGTGAGCAAGCAGCACATGCTTTTGCAGCCTATGATTTGGAACAACATTTCAAATTCGTAACTAAAATGTTGCCCATTCTCAATAATATATATAGGTGATATCCAGTTGAATTTCGATCAACACAACATCATTTACATTTCAGGCTTGAAATTTCTCTACCCAGTCTTATTTTCTTTTTGATCCCAACAGCTTTCTATAGAAGTGAAATGATCAGTGCCAAGAAGCTCTTCCGATCTTGGAAGTGGCAAAAACTCGATATTTCATCAGTGGCTGAGAGGGGTCATTTGTTGTCTACACTAGCGATCCAAGACGCTATGTAATTCCACTAGATTATCTTAAAAACAACATATTCATAGAGCTATTGAAGATATCTGAAGACAAGTATGGACTCCCCAGTGACGGGCCAATCACAGTACCATGTAAAGCACTCTTCCTTGACTACATGCTCTTCTTGATCCAACAAGACAGAGCCCGAGATTTGGTAGAAGTGTTACCTATACTAGTAGGTAATGGACGATGTCCATCATCATCTTTGCATCAAGGACAGATGAATGAGCAGTTGCTTGTACTCTGACTTAGCCACCTTTACATTTGTGTAACAGTCTTTTATAGCTCAATTCTTCGTAGATAATTACACGCTATCATGGTGACCAGAATAACATTTTCTTGACGATATGTACTGATTCTGAACTGGTAGCTTTTGCCTTAGGTTACTATTGGTTCAGTACTTAGTAGTATTTGTGGTAGATTGTTCCAACCACACATGGTTTGAGCCATTTGTAGGTTATTTTGTAGCTTGGCTTTGGCTAAAACTACTGTTATTTACAGAAAGAGAACCATTATTTGCCATTAAAAGAAAAAGAAAGAACTCAGATTTGAGAGCCTTCAATTTCACGGCCTTTTGTTGAATAGACCGGTAAAAGAGGATGCGTATAATTATTATATAAATGATATGATTCTATCTTATTTCAGCAAATACGCACTCTTAGTGGTCGCACATCATAAATGCAGGATATTCATATTGTCTAAGGACAAATTCTCCATCTTTCTGCCTTTTTTTCCATCCAACCCGAAGTGGATACCTGAGGACAGAGTCAAAGTTTCTTGAGCCAGAAATTCCCAAACTGGGCAACTTTTTCAATTCTTAATATTTATTATTATCAAGATCATCACTCTTGAGATTCTCTTTGCCCCCCTGAGAACGAAAGCAAGGTATTTCAATGAAATCACATACAGACGTCACGGTGATTAAGTAATGAGTGTGACGCCGCATGCCTGTTTAAAATTTCTTTCCAAGTTCACCTAAATTTGCCTATATATATTCTTGACTCTTAAAGATTAACGATATGAACTTGTCATTCGTTCGTGCATTGCTTGACAGATATGGAAAATGCGCAGGTAGATACAACGATATCATCATCAAAATTTGCGACAAGAAGTGAAAAACAAACTCTGCAAGTCATTAATGCCGACTTAGAAACATCAGTGGAACGCAACGAGGAAAATGCTGGAGATGCCTGGCTACCCATCACAGAGTCCAGAAAGGGCAATGCTTTTACTGCCGCATCCCATTTGTTGTGCTCGGGAATCGGAATTCAGAGCCTATCACTTTCTATAGCATTCCTATCATTCGGATGGCAAGTCCTCAACTTAATAATACATGATAAAATCTGCTCAAATTTCAGTACATAAAACATAAATTTGTGTATACAGGTTGTGGGGCACTGTTTATTTTACTCTAGCATTCTGTTGGCAGCTCTACACCGTGTGGCTTCTCGTGAATCTTCACGAATCACCATCAGGACTTCGTTACAGCAGATACCTCCATCTGTCAACTGTGGCATTTGGTTAGTACTTACTATCACCAACCACCCATCTCAGTGTAACTGCTATCGTAAGTATGAAAATTTGATGTAATGCACATGTTTTGAAAAATATTACAGGTGAAAAACTGGGGAAGTTGCTTGCCATATTCCCCACTATGTACCTATCAGGTGGTACGTGTGTCTTGTATATAATCACTGGGGGAAAGATCCTTGAGCTTTTCTATCAAGTCATTTGTGGGGATGATTTTATTAACTGTAATGATAGGATGTTAAGAGGGACAGAGTGGTTCTTGGTATTCATATGTTTGGCAATTTTGGTAGCTCAGTTCTTTCCAAACCTGGATTCACTAGCACAGGTATCCCTCATCGGTTCGATCACAGCTGTTGCATATTGTAGCCTCATATGGATTCTGTCCTTCATCACCAAGGTTCGGCTCGACTCAGAGGATGATTCAATCACTCACTGGAAGGGAACTGTACTGGGGTGGGATAGAATTTGTAATGTATTGAATGCTCTTGGAATCATTCTTCTTGCCTTTAGAGGCCACAATGTTGTGCTTGAGATACAGGTAAGAGGCAACTGATCTTTCAATATTCCAGTCATCATCCAAATCCTTAGTGTATGTACAGGTCATTTTTGCTTGTTTACAGAAGAATGCTTTGTCACCAGGGGACTATGCCTGCGAACAGAAAACATCCATCACGCGAGCCTATGTGGAGAGGAGTAATGACATCTTATTTGTTGATTTCTTTATGTCTATATCCCCTTGCAATTGTTGGGTATTGGACTTGTGGAAATATGGCAAGTATACAAATAACTTCCTAGATTTCCATATGCATTAGCATTATAAAGGTTGAAAACTCATTTAAGCTTTTTATTTCATAGATGACTGTAAATGGGGGAATTCTGATCCCATCTCACAAGTTCGATAGGAATAGTACGTCAAAGTTTATTATTGGTACAGTATACCTAATAGTGGCGATAAACTGCTTGTGTACATTCCAAATCTACGCCATGCCTGTTTTTGACAACTTGGAGCGCCTGTATACCAGCACAAAAGACAAGCCCTGCCCCGGATGGCTACGGTCGAGTATCAGAATCCTCTTTGGAGGTTTGGCATTCTGCACAGCAAACGCTTTCCCATTCTTGGCAAGCTTGGGTCCGCTCATGGGCGCTATTACACTGCCTCTGAGTCTGGCCTATCCATGTTTCATGTGGATTGCCATAAGAAAGCCATGCCGGTTGAGTAAAATCTGGAGTCTCAACATGGGGCTGGGTTGTTTAGGTGTGTTACTGAGCATATTATTAGCTGCTGCAGCTTTGAGGTCTTTAGTAGCTAATGGCCTGGATGCCAACTTCTTCAATCCCAGATGAGATTGAACACTATATAAACCCTACTATAACAATTGTGTGAAACTAAACTAAAATAAAAAATAAAAATAAAAAACCCTACCGTAATAAGTGACTCAACACCAAAGAGAATTCTGCAAAACAGCCATGTAGCCAAAAATTTTGTTACAGATGACAACTGATCAAAATTTCACGAAGAGAAGTCTTGTACTGTTGCTGTTGATTCAGCCATTTCTGTTTAACTCTCTATTTTATGGAATACATGTACAAATTTTCCTATGATTTCAAGATAAGGTAATTACCAGATACATGTACAGCTTGTGTAAGTAGAAGTGAAGGGTTTCTTTCAGAAGAAAATATCTGTTTGCTTTGATTGTGCTTTGAGGTCCTTCAACTTCTTCAATATATTGGTGAAATAATCCTGCAGATATTTCTCCAAGGTGACAATGTCTTTTGCATCCACACCAAGAAGTTTGTATGTCTCAGTCATAGGAACCGAGAAAACAATATCACTAGTAAGAACCTACAAATATCACCACAGAAGAATTACCAATGATGTAAAATTAAAAAACGACGAGGATAGAAGGCATTATGTTAATAGTACAGGAAAAGTGGCCTATTCTAGTCATAGGCTTGAAAGGTCGAAAAACAAGTCCAACTGGAATATTTTAATAAAGATCACGTGTCTCGAATAAGTTGTCTTGGAAGAAATCCGTTGGCATAGCTCTAACATCAAATTAATGATTCTTATAGTTAAAGAATAATAAAATGTCATTCGAGGTTGGATCAACTTAGTCAAGTTGCAGTAACTTGTGAAAGTTGCATGGGAGAGAATTATCTACCATAAAAAAGGAAGCAGACAGAAATAATTACCTCTGAAAATGCCAACCTATCAGCAACATCACTAGTCCACTCAAAAAAACGAGTCAGCTGGCGTGTCAGTCTCAAAACTGAGACGGGGACTGTGGTCACATTTGCATCTTGACCTGCCAGTCTCTCACACAGTGTTATCACCTGAAAAAGGATGAAGAAATTCTTGAGAAGCTTCCACAACACATTTTACCTTCAAGCCAATGGATAGATTTATCATCCTCAAAGCAGGATAATAGACTTTACCTCTTGGGTTGTCCATGCACGGGGCCCGGAAAAAGTCAGGAGTTTCCCATTCATATTCTCATTGCGCAGAGCTATAAATGTTAATCGAGCGATATCCTGGTGAAAACAAGACAGCTGTTTGAGTGCCAGTTACTTCAGTAAAAGAAGCAGGGGGGTTAGGTCTAAAAGTTTACTTGGGTATCCATGTATGCTATTCGAGCGGGAGCATCAGTACCCCAAACAGATTTCTCTTCTAATATGGGTACTGCATACTGTCCAATCAGGCCCTAGAGAAATCAGGAACATACTCAAGTTAAATGAGAAGTAAATTATCTGGATGAAAAGGACCAGAAAGAAAAAAACGATTAGAAAAAGGAAGAAAGAAACAGATAACAATTATATTACCATACAGTTAGGTACACCTAATTAAACTCGATAAAAAAATTAGTGCAAAAGAATGGAGGATAGAAGTAGATGGTACTAAATGTGATCAGGGAGGATGATATCCTTTTAAGTTTTTTCTTTAATTCTAAATAGTATCATCTACACACTATCTTATCCAGTCTAACTCCCTTTCACACTTCACATTAGACCCTGCTGATATGCACGGAATAGTTGGCATTATTTTTGAATTAAAACGCAAAGAACCTCCCATTACTACATCCTGCTACCTATTCAACTTTGACTAAATATTTTATCCGGTCTGTTCCCAAGTACCAAATGTGCTCATATGGTTTTATGAAGGAAAGATAATTTCACAAATTGCTAAATGTAGTTGCAGGACTGTATGAAGTATGAGTTTATGGTAAGTCTGTGCCTTCCACCACCACCACCAACAACAACAACAACAATAACAACAACAATAATGTCATAGGTGCTTCCTGGTAGAAATATCTTCAAAAAAGTATCTTCTCTTCTCAGTTCTCACCTTATTCTTCACCAAATGACTCATGTTACTTGATAGAATTGGAAGACAATCTAAACTCACAATTCTTCTTTTTGAAAATATAATCTAAACTTGTAATTAGAATCTTATTTCTTCGTTACTTTATCAGGCAACAAATTCTTGAACTGAATCCACTAATATGTGGGAAAGAGAGAGCCCAAAAGTAATCATATATTAACTTATAACTCAAATCTTATTTCTTTGTTATTTTATCAGGCAATTGCATTAATAAATTCTTAGCTGCACAGGAGTTAAACCAAATCCATTGATATATGGGGAAAGAGAGAGTTAAACCCAAGCAATGCATATTTTCACCTGCATGAAACCACACAGACGAATAACGATGTGGTTCAGTCCAGAATCCCTGAGAAACTTTTCAGTACAGTGCTTGATCTCCATGAGTGGAACTTCGGGATGCTTGTCGCAGTTGTGAATTGAAAAGAAGACAAATTTTTGAATACCCATGGCCTTTGCACATTGTATAAGCGCAACCTTTCCTTCCCAATCTACCTAAAGTCAAAGTGGGAATCAAAGTAGAGATGATATATTATAGAGCATTAACTGAAATCACAATGGCAAACCTCGATTAAATCCATATATACTGTTGATTATACAAATAATAGGTAATTCATTCTGGAGCCAGTGTGCTTACAGTTTTTATTGGCTCTTCAGGACGCCCTGTAGCACAGTCAATCACCGTGTGGATTCCAACCAATGTAGCAGGTATAGTTTCAGGTTTACTCAAGTCTGCCTGCTTGAAAGCAATTCCAATCATTACCCCATCTTAAAGGTTTTAATTAAACGTACACACAACAAAAACAACATTTCAGCAAAATGCTAAGCAAAATCAAAGGTTGTAAGAGTGAATAAAAATCAATGATATACTGAAATTCCATTAATTAGATAACATGGTTTAAATACTGAGCATCAATCTATCAACTAAAATTATTCCATTAACTAATATCTCACAAGTCCAAATGATTATTATCTGAAATTGAATGACGCAGAAAAAGAAAAGGAGGAAAAAAAAACGTAGGAAAGTAAGCAACTTTACATTGACGACAGTGGCGCCCCAGTCGCGCAGAAAATCAGCAGGTGCAGGCCTGGGCCTAACAAGGCACCGGACATCGTATCCCTCATCTAATGCCCTTCTCACTATCTGCCTCCCCAACGTTCCAGTGGCACCCACCACAAGTATACTAGTAGGCCTCACCGGCGTCCCTGGCGCCAAATTGACAGCCCCAGGTGCCGTTTGAGCGTTACACGTGATTCTTGGCATCGGCAGCACATTACCCCTGCCTAACGACGACTAAAATCATTGCCAAAACATAGAATTGGAATTAGAAACAATTTCTCTGAAATGTGGGCTTTACCTTTAGTTGCAGTAGTAGCAGCAGAACAAGAGTTGAAGGAAGTGGAGACAAGGGATTCAGGTGCCAACGAGCGGCGCCACGAAAGGTTAATTTTGGAAGGGGTGGATAGTTGGGCATGGAGTACGGAAGCCATTGATGCCCCCTCTATCTCTATATGTGTTTCTCTATTCTCTCAGCAGGCGCTGGGCCTGTAATCGTTTGGTTATAAAAGTGGTTGGTGCAGAGAGAGAAAGGAAAGCAGAGGAACAACAGATGTGAAGGATGCCACGTCGATGGCCAGAATGGAATTGTGGATCAGATTGTACTTTTAAATAAATTAACTGTTAATATGTGGGTAATTTGCCCGCGCCATTCCCAACTTCATAGAAATAGAATCATCATCCCCAGACTTTAATTTTTTTAACATAAACTCCTTAACTTTTGGTATCAGTTGCAAAATCATCCCGAACCGAACAGACTCTGCGATCTTTTAGTAGCAATATGACCCCTAGCTCTATTTTATGGCATTATTATTAAGATACTCAACCTTTTATTTTAATTACAATTACATCCCCATTTAAATTTTCTTTCAACATAGTCATTGAACCAACATGGCAGTTTACACACAAAATAGTAAAATGTTATTAATGGTGTACGTGCACAGTGAGTTACATAGAGTTCTTACAAACAAATAAATGGTAAATAATGTGAAATTATCATTCAATTAATTAATTAATTTTTATTATCAAGAAAATAAACCCAACAACAACTTTAGAGGAGATTATATAATGATTTTAACAACATTAACAAAACAATATCTTATCTTATTTTATCTTATCTATATTAATTAAAGTAGGATAGTAGTCATATACAAATTTTCCGCTAAAACTACTATCTTACTTATTTATGCCTCTTATTTATTTATTTTATTTTATTTTTTATAATAATATATACATAACTTATATATATTTTTATTTTTCACATTTCCAATTGTTTGAAGAATTTCATTTCACAAAAATGTCCTGCAAAGAGCGAACATCCTCAAACTTCAAGACCACGCCATATAATCAAATAACAATGAGCATTTCATCACGGTTGTGCCATGGATAATTTTTGTGGCACTTTGAGAAATCTGTGCGGAAAAGTGCATTTTATTACCACCCAAATTGGTATGGATGGTTAAGATGCATTTCATTACAACCCAAGACTCATACTAGAAATGTGTACTAATATCAATACATCACTACACTCTTTTTAAATTATATTATATTAACAACGGTGGTATTATATTATCTTATCTGTTTGTGTTGTAACAATAATAATAAGAGCAATTCTAGGGGACATGAAAAGAGAACATTATCAGGTAACATTTTCATGTGGCACACATTAATTATGTGATGATTATATGACTACTTTTCCATCATCCAATACAAGTGTGCTACATAAGAATATCATCTAATAATGTCCCCTAGAATTTTTCTAATAATAAACAACGTTTAGTATTTAAACATCTCGAGAGTTGGTGAGCTTTTCTACAAAATCAGATCTAGCTCATTTCAAGGAGTTAGATAACCAATAAAAATCAACTAACTAGAGCTATCTAACTCCAAGGAGGAAATCTGGTTCTTTGTAATTTCATAGAGTTGAGAGTCTGGTTAGAAAGACGATTTTGGCTCAGATGGGAGCATCTCAAAAGGCGATTTCTATTTAACAAGATTGTCAGATGCCACGCGGCGAAGCACACTTTGGATTGCGTAAGGTACGTTCTTGAACCAAGCAAGAACCCGTCACCCTCCCATCTAAAAGAGAAGAACGAAACTACGGAAGGGGAAGAGAGCACGCCACAGACCGCAGACGGATGAACCTTTTTCCGGTCACTAATTTTTTTCCGGTCCATTTCTTACTCAATTCGCTTGCAGTCTGCGGCCATCGATTGTAGACTTGCGTTCACAAACCTGCAGTGGAGGATTCCTAAGCTGTTTTGTAGATTGCATTGCTTCCTGATTTATATTATTTACCAGGGTACTCTCTCGTTGCTCTAATCCTTTATATTTCATCTTTCCAGTTTTCAAATTCAGATTATGGGTAATCTGGAGCATACATTTTTTACTGTTAATTGCAATCCTTTTGTTGGTTTTTGGCGGACTACAGCTTCCTTAAACTTCAATTGGTGTTTTTTTCCTGATTATTGCCTTGTTGCTGGATGGTAGAGATGGTAGAGATAGAGTTTGTTGTAATTTATGATGGCTGGGTTCTGTGTATTTGACATTGACTTGAATATAGACTCTGGATGAATATGTTAAGATCTTAATTGGGAAATCACTTGAATTTTCTGTATAGGATGGAATACAAACTTTGGGGTTGGGGGAGGGGATTCTGACATTGAAAATGAATACATACTGTGGTTGGAGTTTGCTCTAGATTGATCCCTTTGCTTATTGATTGAATACATTTACAACTTGTGAAGTGAATTCAGGAGCTGTTTTCATACCATGAGTTTTATAGTTAAGATAAGATGCACTCCACACACGAATATCTTTTCCATGGGCTCACATTATTGTGTTGCAAATTTAAATTTCCTAACTCTATCCATGAACTATACAAGCTAAATGGATATCACTTGCATAGACACATGTTATTACGTTGCAAATTTTAATTTTCAAGATGTCTATTCATGAACTATACAAGCTAAATGATTCCCATTCAATACTACTCTATGGTGGCCTTTTTCCGTACCTCGTCTCAGCCCCAGAAACCACAAAACTGACACTGAGGGAAATCCATGTGAAAATTGAGCAGAAATGAGTAAGCTGAACACATCAAACTCCGAATTCGATTTGGATCGACCTAATATCGAAGACTATCTCCCTTCTGGATCCATCCAAGAACCCCACGGCAAACTCCGCCTGTATGTTTCCTTCTCCATTTTTATGTTTCTACTTTTCTAGTTGATGTAATTTGAGCTAATTAGAATAAGGGGTGGCAGACGAGATTTGCTGGACATTTCGCCCACCCTAACTGAGGGAGCTGGTGCCATTGTTGATGTAAGTCATTTTTGCTCCTTTTATTCGGTGTTAGATGTTTTTCTTGTATTGGTTGGTTGGTCTAACTAGTAACTTGGTTTTTTCATAGCAAGTTAACTGTGTTTGGTGGGGTTCCATTGGAATCTGATGATAGTGCTAACACAAGAATTTCATCCATATGCATGAAAAAGACGAGAGTTAAATGAATTTACATGGCACCTCTCCAAGCTTAAGGCCGACTTAGATGGTTAATTAGGTTATTATGAGTTATCAGAATGCCCAGAAGGCTTGGGCTCAGGTCTTGGCAGCTGCCAATTTAGTTGAAAACTTTGCAAGTTTTATGAATTATACCTTTAGTAACAAAATTGAATCATGTATGCAGCCAAGGGGCATGAGGAAGACATAATATGAACGAATATGTGTCTGCTTTGTAAGAATCAAATGAAATAGTTAACCCAATTAATCAATTTACTGGCCTATTATTCTAAAAGAATCTTTCTCAATCTTTTATAAAATTGTATAACATGAATAAATTTCTAGGGTGATGTGTCTGCAAGTATGCATGTCACATGCATGCAGCCACATTGCCATATAGGTGCCATGAGGGTGCTAGAAAATTTTCATGTATATGTTATCCTCTGTACCAAAGCTAATCCCTTTCATATAAATGGAACCCGTTCAGTGCCTTACATCTAAAATTTTGCTATAAATTAATAGGTAATTTGAAGCTAAATTCTATGCCTCATTGTGGTGGACCCAAAACATTTGCTTGTGTTTTATTTCTACCAGAGAAACCTGAAAGCGGGAATATGTAAACACTAAATTTTGAAATTAATATGAGTACTTTTAATAGTACATATGCTTGTCGTATGTGCCTCAGTATTCAGATTGCAATTTTATACATAAGTTTATCTATTATAGATATCATTGAAATTTTTTGTGCTGGCACAATTTAGAATTATAGACAAATGCCTCCTTTTACTTCCAAAAATTTTATGAGCAGTGTTGACTAATCTTCTGAAAAGTTAGTTTCTGCAATTGTTTCTACGCCTGTACACGCAGTGCCTTCTCTGTGTTCTGACTTCTGACTTCTGACTTCAGTCCTTGGAAGATATGATCCCTAATTTTGGTTTCGTTTCTGATCCTTTGCTCGCTGACAGGACTCTTTCACGCGATGCTTCAAGTCGAATCCTCCGGAACCGTGGAACTGGAATGTGTATTTGTTTCCTTTGTGGTGTATGGGAGTTGTAGTTAGATATGGGTTTCTTTTCCCATTACGGTCAGTGACTATGATTAAAAATTTTTGTTTCCTGTAATTAAAATGTAGTTGTATATCTTGGCTTTTTCATGAAAGGATAAATGGTTTGAAATATTTCTTCCCCATGCTTTTTGTTGCAGGCTTTAACAATATACCCACGCTATTTATATGCTCTTCTTACATGCAGACATGTGTGCACGCATAAGTTCTATCAGTTCAATTTGCACTTTCCAGCTTAAAATCTCTGGACTTTTTTCAATTTATATGCAGGGTACTAGTATTGACACTGGGATGGATAATATTTCTCTCATGTTATTTCCCTGTGCATTCCCTTTTAAAAGGGCATGACAAGCTAAGAAAAAAGTTAGAGGTATGATTTCTTTCAGTATGAAGTTAGCATGATATATTTATTTATTATTTATTATTATTGTTATTATTATTTTAACATTAAATTGCAATTGCATTGGAAACAAGTTGACGTGTATCATTAAGCTACCTTCTGCCACTGTCCTACATTTTTTCCCCTCCAGAGAAGTCTAGTAGAATTGATTTGCAGCTTTTTTGTTGCGTCATGGACTGGAGTTATCAAGTATCATGGTCCACGGCCCAGCATGCGGCCTAAGCAGGTGGGATCTTGTCAATTTGTTTATGTGGTCTGGGTTTTATCTTTGCTTGAACAAAATTTGGCTGGGATCTTCAATGTGCATTTGAGTTTTATTTTCATGATTTGTGCAGGTTTTCGTAGCAAATCACACATCAATGATTGATTTCGTTGTTTTAGAACAAATGACCGCATTTGCAGTAATTATGCAGAAGCATCCTGGTTGGGTTGGTAAGTCTCTTATGTTGCTAGACGGGGAATGGCCACCTACAAAATTTCTGCTTTGATTGTTCAGCATTATGACTAGTAATACTGTAATGGAGGTCACCTTAAATGTTCAAAACTAGGAAGATTATGTTTAATTCTTTTGACTTACTAAAAATGGTGAAGAAATTTAAAGCTTTTTTTGGCTGGGAATCCGATATTTGCTAGACTTTTGATTGTCAGGCAATATGTGACCTTAGTCTCATGTACATTCCTGTCTTGGTAAATAGAGATAGAAGTAAAAGTTTTTCTTTTTAACCATAATGTTTGTAACTCTAATTGACTTTAAGGAAATCATGATTTTGTATAGGGTATTCGGTAGTTTGAGATCCAGTGTTTGCTGTTGTGTCAATTTTAAATACTCGCAAGCGCACGAATCGATTGAAATCCAGAAACGTGAGTAACGAGGTCGATCCCACGAGGATTGCTATAAATATGGAATAACTCAATGAATTTAAATTAGATCTAACTCTAACCTAACTCCAAATGATTTTCATGATTTCATAAGTAAAATATAAACTAGTAAAAACAAGAACGTTTACAAAAAAAAAAAAAAAATCCAAAGGATAAACATTACCAAGATTGCAGATTCCACCAATGTATGGTAAATAATTCATATCTTGAATTGATTCTAATATTTGAGTAATAATAAGAAATCAATCTTTTATCACCGCAAGTAATTTATTGTTAAGCTCAAAATATAACCAATCTAATTTAGATCCCCTTTCGCTTCAAGTATGTAATTCTCTAAGCAGATCGGAAGAGCACACTTAATGAATCACAAGTAGTCAAATAAAATCACGTGTTGAACTTTCAAAACCAAGCATGGATAAATTTTCTAACAATCAATAATACTTGATATTAGAGATAAAAGCATAATTTATCATTAATGAAACCGGAATCATGGATGTTTACAGTACATAATATTTGGAATCAATAACAAAATATAGAGTTATATAACTAACATGGTTTCATCATTCACCTAAGTAATAATAAAAATTAAAGATACATGAGATAGGAATAAAAAAACTGAATAGGAGAAGTTATCTTTCACATCTAGCGTTTGCTCGTCCCAAAGTCGGCCTCTCGGCCTCCTCCTCCTATGTATTTTTCTCTCCGAAAAACTTCTTCCCTTGAATGACCCCAAGAATGCTCTTTATATAGAGAGAATCGGACAACTTTCTTCTTGCAACTTTCCTCATGCCAGGCTGGCTCCAGCAAATCTGATGCAAGTTGGAGCTGCGTTTTGTTGATTATATTCATCGAATTTGGACTTGTCACCAAAATAAAAGTTCTGTATTAATGAGTTGACGATGTGCTGGAAAATATTTCAGGCCAATTGAGATTTTGTAGGCCGAGATATGTCCAAAATAGTCAGCGCTGCCCACTTGTCCAGCAGCCATCAGGTGAATGCATCAACTTTCAAATTTTAGGCGATTTTTGAGGCTCTTTGGTCCAGATTCAGAATCTGATGATAAAATATGATATTTATATCTTCAACTTGGCTTTTGAATGGAGCAAGAATCACAAGATTTGGATAACTACAGCTCGAGATATCCATGAAAACCCAACAGCTGTACAGACGGAAAGTTTGACTGTCAAACTGTTCTGGTTCTCTCCTCTTGGCCGTCTTTTGGTCGACCTAAGTTCTGAATCTGGGAAAGTGATAAAGATGAAGATTGTAGATAGATCACTTGGCTTCATTCTCCAACTTGAATCACACCAATCCAATATCTATAACTCCAGATATGATCAAAATAGTGAAGGCTGCCCACTAGTCAACATCTTATCTTGATAAGAACACAGGTTGGAACTTGATGATGACTTTTGACTACTTTGTGAGCCGAATTTGAATCTGGTCATATGGGATGATTTTGTGTATATTTAAGTTATTATTCCAATCTCACTTGAATCATCTTCATTGGACCTCTAGAACTCAATTTATCACGGTTTCTTCGACACTTGCCCACAGTCGACATAATTGTTGAACATCCCGACTTGTCTTGGTCAACTTGTCCCATGAACTTCCGACACTTGCAACATAAAAATACATCAATAAGTTCCATTTTTTCATGTACAATACTTACTAATATGCGTATGAATACGTACTTTAATTAATTGTATTTTTAGACTATGTATTCATAGAAAATGAACTTGTAGCATGAAAATCGATTTGTCTCAACAAAATGGTTGGATTACTATCAATTGAACGTGTAGTGCCTTATAAATGATATATCAAAGACGCAAATTTTGACACTAATCATTTGCCAAACTAATATACTAATCCAGTGTTTATTTATTCCTGTGAAAGTTTAATATTTTTATTGATGAAACATTAGCTAAAATCCAAATGGTATTCGATGATTATTTTTGTATGCTTGCCTGTCAGATTATGTTTTAGTGATCATTTCATGTTTGTCTTCTGCATAGGATTGCTGCAAAGCACTATCTTAGAAAGTTTAGGATGCATCTGGTTCAACCGTTCGGAGTCCAAGGATCGTGAAATTGTAGCCAGAAAGTATGTTCTACTGGAAAAGTCCCGTGGACCTAATCTTTGAATATTTTTTTCTCAATCTATTTTGTATTCTGATATAAGCTTTTCTGTTTAGACTTCAGGAACATGTTGAAGGGGCTGATAACAATCCTCTCCTTATATTTCCTGAAGGAACTTGTGTGAACAACCACTACACTGTGATGTTTAAGAAGGTAATTTTCATTCTAACATAATTAAACAATCTGCCCAACAGATGAATTTTATTTACTGAATTACTATGTATAGACTCTGAAATGAACCTGGCAAAATTAGAATTTCTCTCTTGCTGTGATGATAATTTTCAGATGCTATTGAATCCTGTGGCTTCTTTATTTGTTATAAAATAATTACACCATTTGGCTATTTTAAGTCAATGGAATGTAAAAGGGCGTGTAGAAGATAAGGCATGAAACATGTACACTGCAACGTTTCTGTACAAAATTTGAACTGACTATTGGACAGATACTTCAACAACTTATTCTTTTTTCTTTCTTTTAATGGAATGTTTCTCTTCAGTAGATGGTTTATTGCTGGAAAAGAGAAGGTAAGTTGTTAGTCTGGAACAATAACATGTTTTCTTGAATATCAATGCTGTCTAGTAATTGTTCATGTGAATTGTAAAATGTCATTTTGGTAGCAAAATCACAAACTATTATAAGCTCTTGCTCTACCTATTTCCATGACTGAAATTTTTCCCATGGTGTTCAGGGAGCATTTGAACTTGGCTGCACGGTTTGTCCAATTGCAATCAAGTACAATAAGATTTTTGTTGATGCCTTCTGGAATAGTAGAAAGTAAGTGGCAGTTTCTAATCCAATAATCACTTGTGATATTTCCACTGTTTTCACTCAGTGTTCACAGTTTTCTTCAGATATTTCATTTCTTTAGATTTGAACTTCCTTTTACTGGAGAATCTCTGTAATATGGTCTCATTATTGTTATTAGCTAGTTAATGGTTCTTTCCCGGCCACACAGTTTGTGAAGATTCTACTACTTATTAATTAATGCATTCTTTATGGATGTGTTTTTATTATATCTGCAGACAATCCTTCACAACGCACTTGTTGCAGCTTATGACATCATGGGCTGTTGTTTGTGATGTGTGGTACCTGGAGCCTCAGAATCTGAAACCTGGAGAAACACCAATAGAATTTGCAGAGAGGTTTCATGAATATCAATTTCCCAATGCTATTTGCATGCACATGTGTCTTTGAAGAAAAAAACTATTGATTTCCTGAAATTTCTTAAACAAGGATCCTCACATCCTTGGTTTGGTGCTCCTTCCAGGGTACGTGAGATTATCTCTGTTCGGGCAGGCCTTAAGAAGGTTCCATGGGATGGTTATTTAAAATACTCTCGCCCTAGCCCCAAACATCGTGAGCGCAAGTAAGTAGCTTTTGAAATGTATCTTCTAGATGCTATACACATATGATCATGTTACTGAACATCGACCTTTGTCAATTTTCAATGGTGATTTAACACACACTGATACCTGGCTTTCTTATCTGCTCTTATATATACTTCTATCTGCAGGCAACAAAGCTTTGCTGAGTCAGTCCTTCGTCGTCTGGAAGAAAAATAGATTCAAGATATACAATTCCATTGTGTTTAATGTTTTTCCATTATCCAAAAATATCAGCACACTTATACAAGAGCATCACATATGCTGCTAGTATCTTGATCAGTAATGGGACGGGATGATATGGTTGCTAGTTTCTCCCAATTCGAGCAAGAATGTACTAAAAAAACTCTCTTGTTTTAATTTTAATGAATGAAATAGTCCATTTCATTGGGAATACTTGGAACGTCTTGAATGAATGCAGTAATATGTATTTATTTGATTTATGAACGCGAGCTTCGAAAGCCTCTTGTTATGACACGGTCATGGCTAACGTCAACCTCGTGGCTGAACTATCTTAACTTTGTCATGTCTTCGGCTAACGTCAACCTCGTGGCTGAACTATCTTAACTTTGTCCTCGTCTTCGAGCTTGTTGCGGAATAGAGAGAAGAGAAGAATTAAAGTACACTAAAAATGATCTTCTGTTGAAAGTCTTATTGGAGATCGGAATTAAAATTAAAATTAATTACAAAAGATTAAACTCATACATCCTCTTACTTTTTACAAAATCAGTTCTCGTTAAAATAAAAAAATAAAATTAATTAATTCATACAAGTGGTTAACATCTTGCGCGGGACAATTGATAGATTTCAATGCCCAACTGGGTATAAAGTAGGGACCCAATATACAGCTTAAATTGATGTGGCAGTGTAACTTCTTAACACAAACTACTTTGAGTAATGTTCACTCACTCACTGTGAGTGGTGTTACACTGTCCACTTCTGACGTGTCACACACATAGTTAACACACACGCGGCCATGTGCCTGTCACGTCTAGCCATGTCACCGCCACTTCATAAATGAGTGGTGTAACTCCGCTCACAGTAGCGGGTGAATAAAATTAATACTACCTCCTTTGCAAAAAAGATAGTCCATTTTCCTTTTTCACCCGTCTCAAAATATAGTCTAGTTTCCTTTTTAAAAAATATTTTAAATATTAGTTATATTATAAATCTATATTTAATGTGCATAGTTATAAAAAAATAAAATTATTAAAGTTGAATAATTAATAAATGAAAAGTTATGATAAAAAAATAATGTTAAAATTTAATTTTTTAATATTATTAAATAAACTTTTTGTAATTTATATATAAAAAAAAAAATAGAACCACCGTTTTAGGGGGGATGGTGGTGATAATATGATAAAATTGAACGCCAAGCTGGAATTTCTCGAAATTATACATTTTATCGTCGATTTTCCACGTGGCAGCACAAGATTTATCAAATGTATTGACGCAGAAGTTCACCCGGGAGGGAAAAGAACATTCCAAGCGTACGCATGTCTCTTTCTTTTCCCATTCCCTCATCGAATATTTAATCCTCCATTCTCTGTTTTGGAGCCAAATTAAATTTTTTTCTGCGAAAGCAAACTGTTTAGAGATATAATCGATGGGAGCGGAGGGTGAGTCGAGCTTGATCATTGGTGGTGGCGATGAGGTGAATGTTAATATTCGTTGCTCAAATGGCTCGAAATTCACTGTGCAGACGAGGCTTGAGTCCAGGGTGCAGGAACTCAAGGCTGTGCTGGCTCAGAGTTGTGATGTGCCTGCTGAACAACAGCGTCTGATACATAAAGGTCGGATTTTGAAGGACGAGCAGACACTGGTTAGCTACGGTATGTCCATTAGTATATGTTCGCTTCGGTTCAGTTAATTTTGGTGTAAACAGTACGTAAACCATTTCTACTTTTCAGGCGGTTTTCTCTTATGTATGATGCAGTAGTGCATTTTGTTTTGGAGAGTCGGATTGGTGATATTGGAATTTGGAAGTGTAAGAACTGGAGTAATTCGGGTGTTTGCTTCCGTTTTCTGGGTTTTTTTCTTTTTCCCCAGCTTTTAAAGAGTGCATAACGAGACTTTCTCATAACGGTGGTTTCCTGTACTTTTCTGGGCTTGGACTTTTTGGGGGTAATTGAGGGTGTCGGGTTCACTATATTCCTATAAATTATCGATATGGCCAACTAGTTTAGGCTTTATGCTTATGCAGACTACAATACAAACCTTAGACATTTTCCCTCGAAGCTGGCACAATATTTTTCCAGACTATGTGATTCTGAAAGCTACATTTGGAGTTTCAAGTCAATAACTGAGAGAAACACAAATACAGAAATACTGTATGCTTGCTTTGAGCTTTTGGCCTAAATTCTTAGCTTAAGCATCTACTGGGAACCAGAATTTTAACTTGATAACCCTGACCTATAAGGCCCTGACTCCTTTATGTGGCACAACCACTATGTTCAAAGCCCGCTCAGCACATATCTGATGTACCATTAATACCTATGATGCAAGAATACTTATACCAGGTGGCAGGTCCGTTTCTGCGCCATAAAATGAAGTGTCTCAACATGCTGGCGTCCTTCTTCTTCAAAGAATCACACGTCATCTTATCCATATCATGTTTTCTTTAGTGTCTTCGTGTCCATACAACATAGGTTAACACCAATGTTATCCCTTGGCCTCTTTTAGCTTTTATCTTGTTGAGGCAGGATTTTTCTTGCTCTGTTATTTTCATTTGTCATTCTGTGGACTCTACATCTTTATACAGATGTCATGATGCAGATTTATAAAGATGTCATGATGCAGATTTATCTGTTCACTGCAAGTTTTTGCTCTTACAACTTCTGGATTCTAATTTTTTGTTCTATTCTTTTCTTTTCAAGGTCTGCAGGCGGATCACACTATTCATATGGTGCGTGGTTCTGCACCAGCTTCATCACTGCCTTCTAATGGTTCTGCAAGTGCTGGTAATGAGACAAGTACTCCTAGTGACACACTGGATGCTGGCCCAAACGGAGGGGACATGGCTGCAAGTTTAGGTGCATCTTTATTTCCTGGCCTTGGTTTAAGTGCAGTTGGTGGAAACGTGGGTTCTGGATTGTTTGGAGCTTGAGTTCCTGACTTTGAACTTGTTCAGCAACAGCTAATCCAGAACCCTAACATGATGAGAGAGATAATTAACCTGCCTGCCATGCAAAGCCTATTGAATAACCCTGAGATTATACGTAGCTTGATTACGAGTAATCCTCAAATAAGTGATATAATTGGCCGTAATCCTGAGCTTGGTCACATTCTTAATGATCCCAACATCCTTCGACAAACACTGGAATTTGCAAGAAACCCTAAGCTAATGCGCGAGATGATGCGGAATACTGACTGGGCAATGAGTAATTTTGAAACTTCTCCTGAAGGATTTAACATGCCCAGGAGCATGTATGAAAATGTCCAAGAACCCTTCTTCAATGCGGCAGCAATGGGTAATGGTACTGCAACTGGTCAGGGATCAAACCCATTTACAGCTCTCTTGCAAAATCAGAGGGGCGGCCCCCAGACACTTGATGGATATAATTTTTCAACTAATACTGGGTCTAACATGGCAACAAGGACTGCCATTCCAAATTCTAACCCACTTCCCAACCCATGGCCTGCTTCTGGTGGTAAGATCAGATGATTAAATGTATACAAATGGTCATGTTTTTTTCTCATTCCACTCAGTAATAACCCTTTTTGACATATCCATTATAGCGTGTTGATGAGGAAGTTATGCAGCATAAACTATTTTATTTAAGCCATTTTTTGTCCTACTATTAAGTTGTGTGCTCTTGGTATTATAGCTCTCTCTTTTGGGCCGCTTTAACTCCTTAGATCTTCCTTTCCTCAAAGCCTATTTTCATACTGATTGACCAGGGCCCATAATTAGGTTGGTAGGGTACTAAATAGTGCAATTTCCTATTTCTTTAGTTCCCATAGTTCTCAAACTTGTTATTTAAAGATCAATTTGTTGGAAAGAGAAATTTTTCACAACTATATTGACCAATTGAGTTAGATGAATATAGTCTGCTTTTGATTCAAAACCAGATTTTAGAATCTCTGCATCCATCATCTCTCTTTTTCTCTTCTGTATCTTTGTGATAGTCTCTTAAAGCAACTGCAATGAGATTCTTAACTGGAATTCTGATAGCAATATCAAACATGCAGGAGATTCTCGAGCAAATAATGCTTCAAGAGTTAATCCAACTGGTGATGCTAGACAACCTGATGTTGCTGGGCTACGAGGACTAGGTTTTCCCGGATTGGAGCACATGGTTGGCATGCAGGATCCATCTTCATTGAATCAGTTGTTACAAAATCCAGTAGTGTCACAGATGATGCAAAGCTTGGTTTCCAATCCGCAGCATATGGATCAGGTAACAAGATCAAGTGCAGTTGATTGTCTGTTCATACTCTTTAACTTTGGGCTAAATCACATTGTGGTTGCAGATCCTCAGTTTCAATCCTCAACTTCATAGCATGCTTGAAATGAACCCTCGATTAAGAGAAATGATGCAAAACCCAGAAATTCTTGGTCAGTTAACCTCACCTGAGATGATGCAGGTAGATACTTTTGGAAATTAGGTCTCCCCGGCCCAAATGTTGTACATCAATCAAAATTTCTTCTTTTTTTTTAATTAATAAACTATACAGCCTCTTGGATAAGATCTGTGTGTAGTGTGTTTGACTCTTTTCTGAGCTAAGTTATAATTTTATGTCTTTTCTTTTTCATGTTTTTTAGGGTAAATAGCTGTACAAAATTTTGCTAATGAAAATTCCTTTGACTTACCACTTCAATTTTTATTGTTTAGCAAATGATTGGCTTGCAACGGCAACTTTCTGAACTCAGGGAGCAGCAATCAACAAGGTGAGCGAGATATATTATTTTGAGCAATCATTACAGGCTCCTGGTTTGCTTTGAAGTTCATATGGAGTTCATGTTTTTTAATTACAGAATTTGTGCTAGAGATCATCAAAACACGCATGCTTCAATTAATTTAGATCATTGGATATTTCGTGGGTATGGGATCACCAATTGCCTTCAGGTGGCAGCATATTTCCTTCAAATTTTAAAGCACATGCAATGAAATACCCTGCACTAAATGCAGTGGTTTCTTGCTTTGCCTTCAAGCTGATGATACTTGTGCAAACATTTGTTTCTTGTCTTTCATGTTAGTTTCCAATGGTTTGAGTGGTTCGGTGATATCCTGGATTAAATATTTCCTCGAGATACTGCACAGAGAATCACAGTTAGTTTGAACTACCCTGTCTTTCAGCCATATGTTTGAAAACCAATTTACAGAGAGATACTCATGTGGGTGTCATTGTTTCGTATATATGTCTTATGACTTGATTTGTGCACTGTATTTATGTGTTTTTCGTCAGAGTCTGTGTACTTGCGCATTCTAATATACATTGTGCCTAAATTCTCTGTTGTAGGGATGGAGCTCAGAGTGGCCAAAATACCGGTATGAAATGACAAAGTGGAATAGAATAAATTTCAATATGCACGACCAGAAGATACCTACTTTTAGATTTAATTGATATATATCTTTTATTGTGGGCAACAGCAGGAACAACCAACAATATGGGGTTGGATGTTCATGTACTGATGAATATGTTGGGTGGACTTGGAACCGGCAGTTTTACAGCTCCAAGCACTCCTTCTGGTTTAGATTCTCTACCTTTGGTTTTCAAGCTAGCCTAGATTACGTTCATCATCTAAGCTCTAGTGAATGATCATTCCTCTCCTGGTTTTGTAGTGCCCCCGGAAGAGCTGTACGCAACTCAACTATCACAACTTCAGGAGATGGGTTTCTTCGATACCCAAGAGAACATCAGAGCACTAGGTGCTACATCAGGAAACGTTAATGCAACTATTGAGCACCTTCTAGGGAACCCCGGGACATAGTTTCCACTGCACATCGATGTTTCTTTCTGAGGGACACAAGACGATGGTCTGAGTAATAATTACTGAATAAGAATGCACATACTTTCATAGTAGTAGACTCCCCTTTGAAGAAGGTTAAAGGTTTCTTAACTGACAGATTATACTCTCCCTTTGTATTTGCTCTGTATATATACATATTGAATATATATGTATAGTGCAATTTTCGGTTTTTGTCATTGCTAAGGTTCAAGAAAAGCTCTTCTACCGGACTACACTGTTATGTTAATAGCCACATTTTCAACAAATAATTTGGAAAATTTTGGTAATTAGCATATCATATCTAATTTTGAAAATGATACTAAAATATATAAAGAGCTTATAAGTAGCCAATTAAAATTCTATTTAGAGATAGAGAGATAGTAAAAACTGTTTCAAATTGAAAAACTTTCTTGTCTTTCATATTAAATTAAATAAATGGAAAGATGTAGTAGTAACTCTAGTTTTAAATTATGTATATATATACTTATTACAGAAAAGTGCTAAAAGATACTGGCACCTTGCAGTTACCATTTTTCACCTCAAATAAGTTCTCTACAGGTAGCATTGCTAGTCAAATTGTGAAGCATACTGCATGCGTGTTAATGTATGTTTGAAAAGGGGAAAAAAATTAAAATAAAATAATAATAAATAAATAAATAAAATTGCTTTTCAGTCAAGAAACTTCAACTGTTGTGTGGTCCCCTCTCTCTCTCTCTCTCTCTCTCTCTCTCTCTGACTGACCAACGTCGTACTATCAGTTCCAGTTGATGATACGAGAACCCGAGTTTTACAGTTGATTTTTTGTTGGGAGACAAAACCAAACAGAAAATCATGAGAATTATTTTCTTAAAATCCCAAAAATAACAACTTATTAGTATGAGTTGGCATTTGGCAATGCCAGTATGTGGTATCGATTTTACCCCTCTATTTCAAGACAACTCCTCGTGTTTATCTCTGATTCCCATTGGGAAAATCTGTTAAGCAGAATTTGTTATAGGATGTTAGCCAGTGAGATTACGTGCTAGTGAGGGGTGGGTTTGAGGTTATGGTGTGGGGGCATTTCTGACCAAACATAATAAAATCGTTAATACTGCTAATTAAATAGAAAAAGAGAGATTTGGTTTGGATAAAACTTCATAACCGAAAAAAAACCACTCTCTGTACTGCCCTCTCTCTGGCATGGAGGAAACCGCTCATACTACATATGAGAAACCTACCCATTTCTTGCACTTTTTTCCCCAAATTTTTGTTTCCCCTGACATCAATGGACTTCAATAACTACTTTTCTTCACAATTTCTTCCACCAATGTTGTTTCCTGGCCAAGAAACTTTCCCTACAATGGAGCCAGAAACTACCCCTTTCAACCGCCACCAGAATCCCAGAAAGAAGCGCACCAAATTCATCAGAACGGATCATTCTCTCGGCCCCAGTTCCAGAAGCATCACAAAGCCTAAATCTTCCAAGAAACCAGACCCCAGTGCTCCCAAGATCACTGGGCCTTGCACCGAATGTGGCAAGAAATTTTGGTCTTGGAAGGCTCTGTTTGGGCACATGCGTTGCCATCCCGAGCGCCAATGGCGTGGGATTAACCCTCCCCCCAATTTCCGGAGGCTGGAAACCACCGGAAGCACTGACCGGGAAGCCTCCGACGTGACAGAGGAGGATCATGAAGTGGCTACTTGCCTGTTAATGTTGGCTAATGGGGCTAGTAATGCTACTGCTTCAGAGTCACCCTCTGTAACCAATGTTAATAATGGAATTCTTGAATATGTTAATGATCAGAATGTGGATGGAGAGGTGGGTACTGTGACTGATGGTCCTTTGGGCTCGAATTTCCGATTCGAGTGTTCTTGTTGCAAGAAGGTGTTTGG
>CAVNYN010287617.1:0-131839 GCA_963692815.1 Nyctanthes arbor-tristis | reverse complement strand
TATTGGTTTTAAGATAT
The DNA here is from genome assembly GCA_963692815.1 of Nyctanthes arbor-tristis. NCBI lineage: Eukaryota > Viridiplantae > Streptophyta > Magnoliopsida > Lamiales > Oleaceae > Nyctanthes > Nyctanthes arbor-tristis. The sequence goes on along the minus strand of CAVNYN010287617.1, from coordinate 131,822 downwards.
CACCCATATCATAAAACCAATATCACCATCTGTTGGATGAAAAGAAAGTAAAACCATCTCTTTAGCAATAAAGGTTGATCTCGTGAACCAGAAACCACGAAGTGGATGCTGAGTCTCTGATTCAATTTCCAGACTTTCATAAGAAAGGATTCCTCATCAATCCTGAGTAATTTTAATAGTCTTAGCTCTCCCCCTACATGTCTTAGCTCTCGCTACAGCACCCAAGTGTAGGGCAACAGTGGGCCATCCACACCCAGAATCATCTGGAAAGGCAAATGAGACCACAATGACTTTTGAACAAATCCAATGCAACAATCCTAACAGCATGCTGGTCACCATCCAACGAGTATAGAATCTCATTAAATGTAACAACATCAATTAAAAGTAACAACATCAACAAAAAACCTGTAGAGAGCATATCGAGTGAGTGAGAACAGGGATTGGTTCCATTGGCCTGATTTAGAACAGAAGATGTTCACTTTAAATTGGACATCACACACTTCTTTATGAGAACGAGGCATGTGGATTAATACCACCTTGTAATGGTATTGAGAATTGCTGAAGAATCCAGGTAGGTTGCTAGAGTTGAGCAGACATACTAAAGCAAACCCAATTAGGATCTTTGCGGTCAAGACAGTGTCCCAATCAATATCAGGTAGCTGAAACCACCTTTTAGTTATTGGATTACAATTTACAAATGTAGTAAGCCGACCAATTGCCGCGATAACCAGGCCACACAAGCAACAAGTCATTACACGATACCCTTATGAGCATGGGTGAAGGCATAAAGTCCAAATAACTAGATGGTGCTGCCTCCTTCCCGTGCAGAAAGATTGACTCCTTGGATAAATGTTTGAAAATTGGTTGACGATATCGGGCGCCTCTGAACAAGTGACCCTCAGCTCTATGAAACAAAACAGTTTAGGGCTGATCTTGATAGACGCTCATGAACCTTGGTATAAATTCAGGCTGAGAAATCACGGAAGACCAAGACCCACAGACTGAGCCAACAAGGATAGCAGATCAGCAACTGGGGAGTCTGAGAAATATCTCCAATAATACGTCTTCATGGGCACTTTTCAAGAACTCGGACAATTTTTCAAAATCAGGACGATTGTTACCATCTCCGGCGTTAACAGCAAGGTCGCTTCTACTTTTGCGGGGCCTCTTGCATCCCCGAATTTTCTGATCATGATTAAAAGAAACAATAATCGAAATGAAAGTTGTGTGTTAACAAACCTAGGATTTCACTATTACAACCGAAGAGATGCGCTGACTCTCTGTTCTATAGACAAAACCGGAGGTTAAGAACTGACGTTGCTGACTGCTGGGATTTGGGCAAAAACGTTTCTTTTCTTTTTGGGTGTGGGGGCGGGGCCGAATTTACCCTCTCCATAAGTTTAGCAATTGGGCCCTCTGTCAATTTTGTTGGGCCCTAAACACAACACTGTTTGTCAATGATTTTGCAACCGCCAGGAAATCATACCTTCCTTACAATCCTATTGCAACAGCCAAGAATTCCTTCAATCGCGTTGTATATCGCCATCCAGTTCAGGTAAATTCAAATCTCCGATAGATCGTGGCTAAATATGCCTCATTCTATCCCTGTAACCGAATCAATTTTCCTCCTGTTGAGGAATCTTTCCAAGAGAGGAATTCAATTGCTATATATGGTTCCAGGCTTCAATTTCAGCTTCCGCAACCATTTTCAGTAATTTTTCTAAGAAAACAGACCTCTAGTCACAGGCCTCATGTGGTGCCGACAGGTGAGGTGGCGCCACATAGCAGCTTGTGATTGGAGATCGGGTTCTAAACTCGAAGCCTGATCTATTTTGTTTCTAATATTGTAAGAATTTGTTTTCATTAAATTAACATCAATTTATGGTTATTATTATTATTTTGAGACCTCATTTTATATATATTTCACTATACTTTTCAAAAAAAATACATATATATATACACATATATATATTTCACTATAAGTGCCAAATCTTTCCGGCGCCAGAGAATAGATATGGTCGATATGTTCCCTCCATAAGCTGAAAATTGAGGGTCCATTTGGCATTGATTATAAACTAAATAGTTTATAACACATTTTAAATTTTAAATTTTGAAAACATGTGGTTTAATTTGATTGATTAAATTTTGAAAAGTTGTTATTTAATGTGTTTTGAGAGTGAGATGTTAAAGAGAGAATTTGACAAGTGTCTCAAGAATTTAAAATTCAGAATGTATTATAAACTATTTGTTGTATAAACAATGCCAGATGGACCCTGAAAATTTCCACGGGAACTCGAGCCAACTCAACCAGCCTCACCATCCACTCCTTTTAGCCTTTCAGCACTCCTATTCTTGCTCCAAGTGTTATCTGGTCTTTTTTTCATCTCTCAACGAAGAGAATGCTGGGTCGACTTCTCTCGCTCTCGTCTTCTCCAATTCATCTCTCAGTTAGAGAGAGAGACACATGTATTATAGGGCTTCATTTTCCCCAACATAGTCCAAGAATTAGGGATTGTGAATAGGGCTTTTGTGTCACCCATGAGTCATACTGTTGAGTTTCTGTGTTATGACAGCCAACAGGTAGAAGTTCAGAAAGAGAACAGCCAACAGGTAGAAGTTCAGGAAGAGAGGTTTTCTCGGCTTCAATATTTCCTCTGGGTTTTCTTATTCTTCTTGCTGGGTATGTCGACCATTCTTGCTTCCTATCCGATTTGTGCATTTTTTTCCTTTTTGGCTGAGTATTCTTGTAGTGCTTCTCGATATTCTGTGTTTGATTTCTGTGGGTACTCCTGTCGGATTTGGCTTTTAATTTTCTGAGTATATATATATATATATGATTTTCTTATATTTCCTGCCACATTTTTGTTTCCCTGCACTGTTCTTAGTATGTGTTTGTTGATATATTATTTATATTTGTTCAGTTGCTTCCTCTTGTACAAAATTCTGTTAAAAGTCCTAATTTTTCCTAATTCTATATGTTAATTATTGTTTCATATTTAATTTGCACACAAATTGTGAAATTAACATGCCCTGTAGACGATGTCCTTTAATTTCACACTCTGGAAAAAGTTTCCAAAATCTATAAGCAAGGATTGAACAATTCCATCTCACTTGGCTTTTATAGGAATCAAATATATAAGATATTTGAAGAGGAAAGCTAGCTAATATATATTCTTTCATTTTGGGGTCCGATCGATCTGATGTATTGTGAGGATTACCTTTGATGTTCGGGGCCAATGCCAAACCTGTCATCCCATTTCAAACTAGCAATCAGTTCTTTTTATTTAGAACAACCTAACTTACCAACACAGAGCACCAGAATAAAAGGGAAAACAAAAGAAAGAAGAATAAACAACATCAGAAAAATGGCAGCCAACAGTAGACTAGTGCAGCAGACAAATCTCCTCCAGGGTCAAGAACCAAATCAAGAAGCCCAAGATGACTCGATTCTCCAATGAAAGCATATGTACAACAGCATATTGGAGCCTGCAATTCTGCCACCAGCTATTATTTAAAAATAAAAGAATAAAAAGTCAGAATTTCACTCTGTCCTTTGCAAATAATTGACATTGCAAGGCCTCATCCTCATAGGCATCAAAGATTTCTGGCACAGTAATTGGGATCTATGGAAGATTTGGCCACAGTAATTGAAAAAATATCTGTCTTCTATATTTCTTGAAGAGTAAGAGGATGACTAACTTCTCCAGCCATTTCTTTATTGTTCCAAAATGGAAAAGAAGAATAGAGAAGTTCTGTGGGGAGACGGTATTCATTTGAGAAATATAATAAATTGAAAGTCAAGGTTGCTTACTTGAATTCCCTTCTAGCCTATGCTCTTGCTGGGCTTAAGCCAAACAGCTTCCCCCCCCTTTTGAAACATGTGAAAATCTGTTTTGTTCCACTTTGAATTTGTATGCATAAAAAATGGTGAATTTGCCATCCTAATCTTCATTCAACTCACTTAGTATTGACTAATTAGTTTGATGTTTCTTATTTTTGGTGTATTGTTAACATATTTATTATTTATGAAATTTGGAGCATTTATTAAGTGTTTTCCACTTTTCTCTGTTACTTATGAAGGTGTGTTTATAAAGTATTTGGGTGTTTATAAAAGGCAAGCCTAGATACAAAAATTTGTCTACACTACCACTCATTGGCTGCACTTTATCTCACATTGACCATATAGCACTTTGTTTAGTTAAAAACAATGTTTACAAAGCTCTCATCACATTGAGTCACAAGGAAAATGCTATTTTTTAACTGGTTGCCATTGATCTTCCAGCAGCAGCCATAGGAGAATCACTACTGAAAGTTGCATCTAATTGGAAGGATGGATTGAGAATGTAGGTATATATGCTGCCATGCATGTATTTTAAATAATTGTTGTCCTCATTTAATTTTATTCTTTCCTTATTTGTTATGTTTAACATTAATCACTTATTTGACTCACATGTCAACATGTGTGTTGCTATACTTTTTATTTAAATTCCTGTTCATATTGGGTCGTTTTTTATGGAAAAATTATAATATAACAACTATTGGCAGCCATCATAATTTGATTTGAGATTTGCCGAAAGCATGAATGGTGCTAAGCCAATGGGAGGAGGATATATTCATGGCTCTGGAGGATAAGCAAAGGCTGTAGGAGGCCGTATAGTTAGAAGTGGTTCAGATCAGCCAGAAACTGAGAATGACAATAGTTCTGATTCTGATGATGAAATTTGACTTGGTGATGATGAGGGGTGCACATGAGCACAATGATGATGAGCCGTCAAACACAGTTATGAGTACAAGCAGAAGTAAAGATTAAGATTAGTGAAATTAGATATTTTTTTCACCTTGATGTTTTTGATTCGCTAATGTTTCTTGCAAATTTGGTGGCAAAAGTATGCATAGTATTATGAACACTCCCTTTTTTATCATTAGCCACCTTATATGTAAATATTTGTCCTGAAACTGTATATTTTGTTAATTAATATTATTATTATTTTTTTGATGGATTAATTAACATTATGATTATCATTACTAGTAATGGAATTGTTAGAGAATTGTCATTTACTCATTTTTGAATATCTAAAAAATTGTGATTTTTATAGATAGAATAGAATAAAATAACAACAGGTTTTATCAAAATTAGAGGGATCAAGTTCTGGCAGATTATGTTCCGTCAGTAAGTTGTGACGGACTACGGTCCGTTAGAACTTTGTCAAGAACATCTCTCCGTCAGAAATTTGTGACAGATTTTGTGCCGTTAGAAATTTATGACGGACATTTGCCCTTAGAAATTTGTGATAGAAATTTGTGACAGATTTTGTGCCGTTAGAAATTTATGACGGACATTTGCCCTTAGAAATTTGTGATTGTCGTATTCTGTCAATTATTTCCCACCAAATTTCCTCCATCTCAACCTTTCTCACGGAAGGCTCTCCCGTCATAAAGGCTGTCGCAAGTTTGTGATGGTCACTTATTTCGGTCACAAAGAATTAGTGATCATGGTTTCAGCCACGGGTTTTCTGAACAAATTTTTCCGTCACAAAATGTCTTTAGCGATGGATTTTTCTACTTTAGCGACGGAATTTTCCCGTCACAACTAGAGGCTTTTTTAGTAGTTAAAAACCCAAATTTTGGGTCTGCCAAACTCAAATAATGTATCTATTTTGTGGGGGGAAATGCTATAATTTACCCTCCCCCCCCCCAACTCTCACTCACCTTTTAAGAGCAAGTTTAATGTTAGGGAAAAAAAGCTAATGGAAAAAAATTAGGGGAAAAAATATATTTTCAAATAATGTGTAATTGGAAAAAGCGGGGGGGCGGGGGGGATATAAATTATACACATTGCAGTATTTTATTGGATTGAAAAGAGAGTGAGAATAGGAGAAAATGATTTTCTATTGGGTTGGAGGGAGAGTGTGAGTGGGGGGGAAAGGGTAAATGAAGGGCTAAATTTGACCCGTCATGTACCCTATTCCCCCCAATATGGCATTTTACTCCCAAATTGGATATACTATTTGAGTTTAGTGGAGAAAAAACTCAAATTTTAGATTTTTCCCCACATTAGCTTTGCTCTAATCTAATAAAATATCGTCACATGTCTAATTCATATCCTTTCACTTTTTTCTTACACATTATTTAAAAATAGAATTTTTTTCCCTTAATTTTTCCTTTGACTTTTTTCGCATAACATTAAACTTGCTCTTATACCAATAAAAAGAGCAAACTCACAATTCACTTTGAGGCAACTGTTGAAAAAAACTATTCATAAGCGTCATCTTTTTTATTTTTGTTTTCTTTACTTTTCCCCAAAAATACTCAAGCAAGGATTTGGAACCGCTATTTTCTCCCTCTAGAGACGCCCTTGTAGCTCCAGCAAACTCATAAATTCATGGATGCTCCTCCTTCTCTAACATGGTAAAGAAGATTATCTGTCCGGATTTCTCCCAATTCAATCTTCCTCCTTTTCTTCTCGGTTCTTTTCTCTAATTTCCGCTATTTTTTCTCTGCTGCTATTTTTCTTGGTTATCTGGCCTTTTTTTCCTATGTCTTTTGTGGTTCGATTCGGACACAGCTGCATCAGCATTCTAACATTTGTGTAGAAATTGTAGAATGGACTGAAGTGAATATTTTGTCGGTGTTTGGATTTTTAATTTTTTCTTTTGCTATTTTCAGTCATATCCACGGCTGGATTTGCGAGAGCTGAGTCGGCTGAAGTTACAGAATTATCGGGTTTGCGGGTCACATTTCTTTCTTCTATTCTTACAAATAAAATCAAATGCACAAGTGTTTAACATAACAAAATTTTCCCTAAATCTATTAAAGGGACCTTGAAGTGCATATTTATTGGTATTCTAATTTCACCTCTTCCCCCCCCCCCCCCAATTTTGGTATTTTCGATCAAATCTGCACCTGCGGCTACAAGACTCGAGTTGCTTGAAGTGGCTGATGTTTTTCAAATTGTGGGTAAATAGTATTTGCACTTTCTTTCTTGTTTACAAATTGTAAATTTGTGCATGTCTTTTTATTGGTTCTTAACTAAGAGTATTCTGTTCTATTGTAGCCAGTGTTCCTTTCACAATCTTCACATGCCTTCAAATCTTACCACTGTGCGGAATAGTTCTTTCTATTATTTTAAATGCTACAATATCTCTCATCAAATTCTTTTATTGATATCAATATTCTAGGAACTAATATTAAACTGATTTTTATGTTATCCTACATCCTCTTAGTGGGGGAATGTAGAATCAAATTTCTGAGTTTCATTCGTATTTAAGTTTACATTGTAACGTAACTAAGAGATGAAAATCTTAGAGTTGCTTGGTTTTTGCCTTTTTTGAGTGGGAAATGCTATGGACATACTTTTACATGAGACTTGTTGCCTTACAATATATAAATTTCGACCCATATATTGTGATCCTTTTTACTGGAATTTATATTTGTATATAATGTTAGTTAGACCTTTTCCCTATGATATAGTCATATAGATGTTGTAGTGTTAGATCAATTTTTGTGTATTTATATGAAATATTTACCCTTTTCGTGGATAATAAATCATTTATCTCCTTGTCTTGGAAGTGAATTTATTTATAATGAGGCGAATCATAATGTAATTACATACCTATTATATATTCACCTTGCACCACTTCGAATTGAATGTTTAGCATTCAATAATTTAATTTTAGTAGCATTTGGAAAGTCTAGTCATACTTTCCTAAGTAAAAAAGGCATGCTTTTCTTAAAGAAATTATTTCACTTTTTAAGAGTTGCATCAAACTGGGCTTTTCAGCCATATTAAGTCCAATGTAGTTCGATGTAGCAGTCAATTTGTGGGGATGAGGGGTTAAGTCGGTACTTCTTGTAATTGCAATTTATAGATAACAATTTGAATAATTATAAGGCGCTGTTCTTTTGTCCAGTATTCCCATATAGATAAAAACCCTGAGAATTGGTTGCTTTCTTCATTTTGTTTGCTTTGCTTTACCGCTTCATGATTTCTTCAGGAAACAGGACCATTATGAAACATCTAGCGGAAACATATGCAAAGCACATGGCCCAACTATCCATACTATATCTAAAAGGAAAGAAGCCCGGGAATCATTTTTGGACAATGTTACCCTTTTATAACTCCAAATATATATATATATATATATATAATATAAGAGAATATAGGAGGAACATTTTTGAACGACTTTGCCCTATATTCACTTAATTTAATTTCATTTCATGTTTACCTTGTCAACTATTGTTATTTTATTTTTATTTTTGTTATTTTAAAACGATTCACTTAATTGGTTTGTTTAAGAAGTTATAACGATTTAGTTGGTTTGTTTTACCCATTACCAGAATAATTAAGTCATATTCATATTAGTGAAGAAAGGAAATGACACCTATTATGCACAATAATTAAATAATTAATTAAGATATATTAGGGAAGGAAGGAAACCGGTAGATAATATCTCATTTTCCGCGTAAAGAAAGTAGAATCGTAGATGAATGAAAAATCATAAATAATGAGTTCACTACATCATAATTCAATGCGGACCAATTCCTTTAGAAAGAAACTTTTAGGCACCTTTCTTTGGAATTGCATATTGTTTTTGAGCCATGAAGCACGATAAAGAAAAGCCATTCGATCATCTTGGTTCTTCAATTGGACGAGTGAGTTGAATTTAATGTCCTTGCATTCTCTGTGCAATAATCTCATACTATTTATTGATTTATTTCTCTGTTTTGCAGTCTCTTGTGTCTTTTCATATTAGGATGATAGAGTGGCTCTTTGCCATATAAAACGGTTGTTTTGCACACTTGACACAACTAGCAAATTTGGCGGGTAGATATTTATATATTTAAATGTACATGAATGTATATCACTACAAAAAATAAGGCCTACAGCGGCGACTACCAGCGACAACACCAAAAGTCGTCACTACAGCTTTGGCTACAGCAGTGATTATCAGTCGCCGTTGTAGCGTAACCCCTACAGCGGCGACAAAATCATGTCGCCGCTATAGGTCCTCTCTACAACGGCGACAACATAAGTATCTATAGTAGCGACATAGAAGTCGTCGTGTACCGTTGGCGGGAAAAATTTCTGCCTTTTTTGAGACCTATACCACAACAAGTTGTTACTATCGGTAACATATTCGTCACGATAGGTGTAATAATCTGTATAATATATATTATAAATGCAAAATGTTAATCAAAAATCCATCTAGCCCAACTGGTGATGTGCTTACTCGTGAAGTGGAGGTTTCTGATTCAAATCCTAGGGCGCGCAAGTAACTTCTTTCATTAATTGAGGTGGAAATGGGTTGGGCTATAGAGGGGTCAGATTGGGCTAGGCCGATGATGGTGGGGCAGGATTAAAAATTTTTTATAGCCCAAAACCGTATAATCTATAGCGGTGACATTTTCGTCGCTATAGGATAGATAGTCCTCGCTAAGAGGCTGTAGATACGGGCTTATAATAACAAAATTTTCATTGCATAAAATTATCGCAATAGGCCTACAGCAGTGACATTTCGGCCTGTAGCGGCGACATGGGAGACATTTGTTGTAGTGCATGTTTATGTATATATTATTTGATTGATTGATTGATTGATTGCTACTTAATATTCTTGAACTCTATAATTTAAATGTTTGCATAACAATTATCATGTGTTTCAGTTGATATTTAGCTGTTTATTGTCATACCTTTTAGTTGATTTTAATTTATATTTTGAAGAGTGTATCAATATGATGAGATATATAGATGGATCAATAAGTGTATAGGTCTTTCCCCACTTAAATATTTTTGAATCACATTCAAAGACCACTTGATATCGGTGAGTGCATGATAGTTCAAGATCTCCAAGAAACTTTTTACTTGAAAAATTTAAAGAAAATGAAAGTGACAGTGTTTTAAAATGTCATGTTATTAGAGAATTGAAAAGTATCTTAATGAAGAGCACTATCAACAAAACTAATGTAAATGATGTTGGACTTATATAGAAGTATCTTCGTGAAGATGCTTTTATTGTATTTATAGAGCATTGCTTTCAGGTAGTGCTGAACATGACTTTGCTGATGCTTTGTAATTAGACATACATAGAAGGTTTGGTACAATTACCACTATAGATGGAGTGATCTTTTAGACTATGCTGATATACACACACAACTTCGATCATTACTGATAATGATGTGTCTTCTTCTTTCCATTTGTGTCTATCAATATTTTCATTACATTGATTCATCCATGTTTTTTTGATATCACATTTGATTACATATTGCTACACGGTTTCGTGTGATAATTGATCACGTTCACATATATAAAACATTTCAATGTTTTTAGCTCTCATAAACTTGGTTTAATTTTTTATCATATGGTACATTTAGCGTAAAATTGAACAACTCTAAATTGTACAAGGGACACATTCATTTGTTTTATTGAAATTGAAAACCCTCAAGAGGAAATGTCTTGTTATATTACTTTCAAAGAACAAACGTAAATGATTTATTTTTTTATTTTGTACAGGAATTTATCACAAGTCTCCTAGCAAAAAGATGAGACATTGCCTTACAATTTATTTTTACTCTACCAGTTGACGAAAAAATGTTATATGAAACTTTGGTCTTTTGTGAGCTATTTTACGGAAGGTTCTATCAAATTTTATTGTCTATTTGAATGCATTTTGTCAAAATTTGTAGGACAATAAGTACCACTTAAAAGAAAATATTCAGTACATAATAAGCACAAATTTGAACAATTTTTTACAATGTTGGTATAATATATTGTACCGACCACATAGTTACAATGATATGTTTGTATAATGGTTTTTAAAAATAGAAAAATAGCATTGAGAAATGTAATAAATAGTTCCTTAAAGAAAGAAAATTGAAAGAGTAAAGATAGAAAGGAAAATAAAAATGAAATAATGAATATACTATTTTATACAAGTTTCTAATATAGTATATTTTATTTTATACAAATTTCGAATGTGTTCTTAAGACTGAATGAAATATTTAAATATTAATTATGTGACGGTAAGAATGATCTTGATGATTTGGTTCTATAACATGTCCTATAATAAAGTAATATAGTTTAGATGCTTAAATACAATTGTTATAAACAAAATATCTTTGAGAATATTTTAAATTTTTGTACTGGCACTAATATTTGCTAATATATATACTTCTAAGTCATAATAATATCATACAATTCTATTAGTTTTAAGACTTCATTTCTAATAACAACATGCATGGCATGCTAAATTAGACCAGTTTTCTATAAATATTGTTTCTACAATTTTTTAGATAATTATTTTATATTTTCTATAATTAAATTCTTATTTTACACTCTAACAGCAAAACTTATATATATCGATTTTATTCACCTAAGGTTAGACCTCATATCTTAATATAAGGTCCGCCTACATGGTAAACTCGTGGCCCACAATTTATTTAATAATTCAATAATTATTATTAATTCAAATAACAAACTCCCATCCAACGCGCTTGGAATCCTAATTAAATGATTAATTAATTTTAATAAGATTTTGAATAAATGATTGTTAGAACTTTTAACTTCTCAAATATACATGATGCTCTCAAAGACTCAAATACAAATGTTGAATCTGAGCCTAAAAACTTGAAATGCAAGCTTGCTAAATTAAACCCTTACGATGAGCCTAGAAAGTCGTCAACAACAATTTCACTAAAAGCTTGGTCATAGTTTGTAGTGCCAACGGGTGTGTAACGCTCATTTAAGGAACAAGAAATGACAACACTAAAGTAAGCATATTGTAGTCAAGAAGGAGAAATAACAAATCAAACAAAGTCATTAATGGATTAAGTGGAGCAATACAGTATAAAAATTTTAATTGACCTTATGGATTAAGTGGAGCAATACAGTATAAAAATTTTAATTGACTCAGATGTTACTCAACCATGGCCTGTTGATTGTGATCTAGTATAACTATGATTTGAGAAAATGTTCATAACTATATAATTCACCTTGCATTAGCTTTGCTCAAAGTTCAAAAAATTTTATTATATAATCAAATATTAACATGAGGAACAGTAAAATCCAAACCAATTCAAAATTTTCGAAGAAGAATCTGTTTTACCAAGAAATCAAACTGTGACGATATCTGCAAGCTCTCTACCGTTTCTAGCACCCAGAACTGTCCAATGTTAACACGAAGGGAATATGACGGGATAATTTCACCAAATTGAAGCCTTAGTTTGAAGTTGCATTGGGGATTTTCGGGGTGTCTACACGGGACAACAGAGGAGAGAGTGGTATTTGGGGAGGGTGTTGGAATGGGGTTTTTAGGGGTGTGTGGGTATTGTTTATTGTTAATTTCGTTGTAAAAAAAAAACTAATTCTATCACTCTTTTAATTAATTAGGATTCCAAGAGCGTGGGATTTTGGGGTTGGGGATTTGTTACTTTAATTAATATTAATAATAATTATTGAATTGTGAAAGAAATTGTGGGTCATGAGTTTGCCACATAGGCGGACCTTATATTAAGGTATGAGTTCGGATGTTAGGTGAACAAAAAAAATATATATATATATATATATATATATTTGGAACCTTCAATCATATTCTGGTTATTATTATTTGTTACAACAATAACTCACGCATATGCATCAGCAACGGAGAAGTACGTTTTGCCTCCTTGGGCTTTGAAACAATCACCCAATGTGCAACACCATAATCAACCAAATGAATTTCCCTACAGCCTCCATTGCTGAAATCAATGAAATGCGCCATCTTGACATGAGCTTGAAGAGATAAGTCATCGGACTGAGTTCGATGCTTTTCTACATAAATACGGGATTCGCTATTATTTGTAATTGTCAGTAAGGAAACAAATTTGATCGGATGCACAACCAATTCTTTTGTGTTAATTTCATAAGAATTGGTTGTGCATTCGATTGAATTTGTTTCTTTAGTGACAATCATTAATAATAGTGAATCTTGTTTGCATAGAAAAGCAGCGTACTCAGTCCGATGACTTATCTTTTCAAGTTCATGTCAAGATGGCGCATTTCATTGAATTCAGCGCTGGACGCCATAGGGAAATTCATTTGTTTGATGATGGTGTTGCATATTGGGTGATTGTTTCAAGGCCCAAGGAGGCAAAACATGCTTCTCCGTCGCATACAGATGCGTGAGTTATTGTTGTAACAAATAATAATAACCAGAATAATAATATGATTGAAGGTTCCAAATTAAGTAGCACAGCCAAAACCACATCACAGATATCAAACAGTCAACTAAAGCTATCAAGAATATGGTAACCTAACAAAGAAATATACTGCAACTCAGTAAAAGAAATCAGAATTCAGAGATTATCAAGGATCTAGTAATCTAACAAAGAAATATATTGCAATTTAATAAAAAAAATCAGAATTCAGAGAGAAAATAGAATCACTAGAAATACAAGCAATGTTACGGGTAGGGGAGAAGACACCGAGACAGAGAAGAAAGGGGAATATGGGGAAAGCACAGGGACGGAATGCAGAAAATACAGAGCGGGAATACAACAACTGATTTCAGCTGACGACTCAATTTGATGTTGAGGACTAATTTATATAAGATTTTGGCTAAAGTTGTCTTTTCTACTCAATAAATCGTGAAGTCGCAGACTATTTAATGTTGAGAAACGGTGAGGGCTATTTAACTGAAGTCGTGTTTTCTACTTAATTTATATAAGATTTTGGCTAAATGAAACGTAGATTGTGCCTTAAAAATTCATCTCCTCTTCATTTTATCTCTTTCCTTTTGCTTCTCAAAGTGCATGTGATCCCCTCTTACATGTGTTCTAAAAAACGTAATTTGTAAAAAACGTTGAGATTAAATATTGAGTTTATGTGTCAAGCATGATAAAAACACGCGTAATGCGTGATAAAGTGTAAGTCGTGCTGAAACGTAAAGTGAAAGTATCAAATATAATCGCTGCTTGGACACCACTTAAACGCGCTTTTAAATCATTGGGCTCTAGAGGAAATGACTTTTGAATAAATCCAATGCAATGATCCCATCAAGAGGCTGGCCACCATCCATCCAGAATAGAATTTCATTACATGTAACTATATCAACGTAGAAGCTGTAGAAATCCTTTCCGATCCAAGGAACTGAGAATAGTGATTGGCTCCATTGTCCTGATTTAGAGAGGAAAAAAACTGTCACTCTAAATGGAACATCACGCTTTTATATCCTCAGAAGGAACAAGCATGTGGATCAATACCAGCTTGTAATGGTATTGACTATTGAGTAAGGGAGGAAAATCCAAGTTGGTTGCAAGAGTTGGGCACACATAGTAAAGCCAACCCAATCGTCATCTCACCCCAGAAAGAGTCCAAAACATCACCGAGCTGAAACTATCATCCAGTTACTGGATTACAGATGTAGTGATGAGAACTAGTGCCACGAAAACCAGGCAACACAAGCAACAAGTCATTAAACGATTCCCTTATGAGCATGGGTGAAGGCGTGAAGTCCAAATAACTAGATGGTGCTGCTCCTTCCCGTGGAGAAACATTGATTCCTAGGATAAAAGTTTGCCAATTGGTTGATGATATCCGACACCTCTGAACAACATACCCTCAGCTCTGTGTCCCATTTAATATATTCCTCTGTCTTTTCTGCCGCTGTCTAGAATCACGGTTTCATGCTTTAAACATAGTTGGATGAGCTCCTTTGCAGAGTTGCAGTATCTGTGGTATAAATAATTAGCCCAAAAGGACTTCTGGCATCTACAACTCAACAAGAGTTTGGCACCAAAACAAAGAACAACATTCTCCAATCTTCTAATCCCCAAACCTCCTTCAGATTCAGGCAAATATATGTGCTTCTATTTAGCCCAGTGAATTCTTTAATATTCCTGCTAGCCACCCCTGAAACCTCAATTTTCTTCAACACTGCTTTTGGAGGATCCAAGACTTGGATCAAGTTCATGGGTATGAACAATAGAACATTCTTTACTAGAGTTAACCAAGCAGCAGAAGATAAATATTTCTTTTCCCAGCCACTGATGCGGTTGCTGATTTTAAGAACAATGGAATCATATAGGTAATAGGACTCCAGATAAATCATAGGCAGATTTTTCTCCATAAAATCTTAAACTGGTAGTATTACTGATGAATATTTTACTGCTGAGCAACATGTGTTTAGATGCATAAAATCCACTTCTGTTCCTGCTGATCCTTTGTCCTCAGCATGTTTCATATTTGTCAGGGAATATTGCCAAGGCTTTGGCAGAACTTTTACTATCATTAGAGAAGATCAGAATATCATCTGCAAATGACAAGTGTGAGGTAATCACATTTCCTTTATGCTGAAATCTGGTATTAGGTTTCTGTTCCAGCAAAACAAACTCCTAGAAAGTACTTCAGCTGCAATGAGAGATAGGATCTCTTCGATAAAGCACTCCAGATGATTTGGAAAAACAAGCAATGATTAGAACAGAAAACAAGCAAGTAATAATGCTCCTCCTGATCAAATTGATCCGGGTGTTTCCAAATCCAAATCTGCGAAGTACTGCAAATAGGAAATCCCATTCCAATCTATCATAGGCATTTTCCATGTCTAATTTAAACGCCACATTATCACCCCCCAACTTTTTTTATCAACGTGGTGAAAAATTTCGTGTGCTTGGAGAATGTTTTCCCATTGTTCCTTCCTTTAGTGAAGCCAGCTTGGTTAGGGGAGTGAATTTTGGGAAGCAAAGGAACAATCCTGTTTACCGACATTTTAGAGATGAGTTTATAGAATGTAGTGCATGAGCTAATAGGCCTGTAATCACTTCAGAGTTGAGTGTTGCTCTTCTTGGGAATGAGAACAATATTAGTGATAGTAAAGCTCCTATAAATGAATTGGCCACTGAAGAAGGCTATGATAGCTTCAACAACCTCCTTTTTAATGATTTCCCAGCATACATTGAAGAAATGAGCTGTAAATCCATCAGGGCCAGTAGCCTTATCGCCATGGATATCCATCAAGGCCATCCTAATTTCATCTTCATTGGGCCATTCGATAAGGATTTCATTTTCTTCCTCAGTAACCAGATATAGTAGTACATTTTCATGAAATAGTCCACTGCTGAATTTTTAATGGTTTCCAACAGGTCCTAGTTTGACAAGCCCAAAATCCAACAGCGTGGCATTGAATTCATTGTACAATAGTATGCTTGAAGATTTCAGGTCACACGGAAGACGACTGCTCTATTTGCTTTTCGGTGAAAATATTCAAGACCACGAGCTGCATCTACAGCAAATTTCAGCCTCGTGCTCCAACTCAATGTCTCCTGACCAGGCTCAAAATCTGATTACAGAATATTTTACATTATAGTAAGCATGTACATATCTGAGGTTAAACCTTCCACTGGTGGCATATAGAATAGACCAACAGGGAGAAAGTCATTCATTATCCTATATAATGCTTAGTGGCTGGGCATAAACATTGAACAAGGATGAAGAGCCAAGTAGTTAATCCTAAGCAGATTCTTTGATACCGATTTAGTGCCATGTGAAGCACTCTGTGATCCATAAGCCAAATGTGGTAACCTAGTAATATGCACCTAATTATGCCCGGGAGAGGGAAGAAGAGTACAAGATAAATTGAGTTGGCTTCAGAAAGAAAAAGACAGAAGAAATCACCTCAATTATACAAATGCAATCACGTCAGTATGGAACAAATTAACATAGCATTGTAAAAAAATAAATAAATAAAAAACAGAAGAAGACAACAATTTTAGTAGAGAGAATAATTGCATATTCCCTCCCTTTTATCAAACAGGGAAGACCAGAAACTTAACCCCAGCTGAAAGATATTAGTTCAACTCCCTCAACACAATCAAAGATCTATAAGTAGATAACAAATTGCCCCAGAAACTCGAAACCAAAGACAACCAAACAATTCATAATTTATATATTCCAAAGTCGTCTTAAAGATACATCTATAAATTGAAACTCAACAAACAAATATATCAAACAGAAGCCTGAATTTTAGGTGGGTTTTTGCCATAAACAAACAGAGAGAATCCTATCACCTTCCATCCCGGTTTATGCATATTAATGATGTCTTTGGCGATCCTTCTCCCTTGATGAATAAGATGACCTGTGCCTGCGGTACTCATGATGCTTCCCCGAATCTCTTCTCTTGTCACTAGAGCAATGACTTCCTGTCTTGCCTCTGTCTCTTTGAGTATCCTCCCCGTCAGATTCCCTCTCTCGATCATTATCCCCGCTCTTTCTTCTCTCTTTCTCCCTCATTCTCTCCCTATCCCTTCCCTTTTCTTTATCCTAGCCCCTTTTGCTTTCATAAAGGGCCTCTGTTGTATGATCACAAGTCAGTTTAGATTTTCTATTGACTCCCCACAATGGGAACGCTTTTAGAGACATTATCACTCTTGTTCGGTTCCTTAAGCTTGTCGAGAGCTGCTTTTAGGGCTTCCTGGTTTCCGGCTGGAAGATTTGATGTTGCAAACGAACCCCCTTGCTTGCAGACAGGTATGTACCGTGCCTTAGGAAGGGTATATAAGTGGGCCAGAACTCCACAGACCTCATCCATCCCAGTCTTATCAGCATCAAATACTTTCCACCCTGGAGGATTCTCTGGTAGAGGCACTTGAAATCTACGGGCTGCAGCATATACAACACCGCATGCCACAACTTCACTCTTGAACCTAGCACACAATGTCGTGCGCAAGCTATCATTTGCAAGATTCCAAGCCTCTTGTATTAGTTGGGGAGGAGTTTTTTCAAGAGTAAAAGGATAATTTGATATAAATTTATGAGGGTGCTCAATATGGCAGATGAAAGCCATTTCTTTCAAAAGATGCAGCTGTGTTGTGATCGAATCCGCCTCCAGTTAACTTTAATATTCACTTCAGCAGTTGAAACAAAAACCAGAATAAACCGGGTTTAAACAAACGGTAAACCAGATTTCAGCAAGACCAAGAAGAGATCAGAACCCATTTCGACCCAGAATTTGATTTATTCGAGAGAAAAGGAAGAATTAGAGAGAAAGTTGTTTACTCATTAGTGAACTATAATGAATATGTATGTGTGTGTATACCGCCGTGCGCGATGGTTCTAACTATAAGAGAATACATGGGAGGAAGGTGGAAGATTAGCAAAGGAGAATTCGAAAATGCTGCGAGGACAAAGGGAAGGGAGAAAAACCTCGTTTACGGTGGGAGTTAAGAATAGAAAACTTAAATAATAATACAGAAAATCAATAGAAGTAAACTTGCTTTTTAAATTTTTAAAAAAAAAAAAGGGACAACCTACTAAATTCTTTAAAATAATTAATTAGTAAAGTGATTAGTAATTGCCTGAAATTCAAAAATAAAATTAGTAATTACTTATCTAGAAAATTTTTTGACACTACCGAGTTTTTCCTTTTTAAATGTTTAGAATACACTCGTGGCGTTGCATCATCTCTCCCGTTGGAAAAGAGCTCGACTCAAACGAGTTAATGTTATAATAATAATTCAGGTAACTATTGAGTGACTCCATAATTAAGGAGCTGTCAGTTAAAATCTTGACCCATTTGAAAAATGTTTACCGCAAAGTCTTAAAACTGCAGTTTCCGCACTGATTTAAAAGTAATCATTCTTCTTGCACGTATTAATGCTTGACTTTTAACATTGATCTGGTCAACAAAGTGAATCAACCTAAATATATGAAATGTGTGTGTGTGTGTACTTCCATCTCGCAAAAGGCAACAATTGGAGGTCAAAGGTGAATAAGACAATAAAATAGAGACCATATATTATCTAAAATTTTGCCGATATATTGGAGGTAACATATATAAAACTATTACAACTTTCCAACGTCCTAAATAGATAAATAATCTGTCTCATTAATCCCAGGTTTAAATGTTAGAGTAAAAATTCTTTAGTTTCTTTCTCGACTAAAAAATTAGATACATCATCTATACATGCTGTCTCCTACACTATCAAACTGCAGACCTAAACTGCATTTGTCTTGGAGCGGGATGATCCAAGGACTCTTTCACCAAATACGACGTAGGAGCTGCAGCCTTCAATATAGAAAATAAATACTCAGAGCTGTAAAGCCAAATCTGGCTGATGGGGTGAACCTATCTGTAAGCTAGAACTCGGTGAACCTCCTTGAACTCTTACATTCAGGTCCGGTGGAATTGGAAGGGGGTGTCTTTGTTGCATCGACAGCGCCTGCCAAGACGGCTTGCCAGAATTCCTAGCATTGGTTTCTGAATTGGAGTTAGAGACTTCAGCTTGTGTCAATGAATATCCTGACTGTAATGTATTCCAACTATCCGGCAACTTTGCTTCCACTGGAATAAAATTATCTGACGCCGATGGCTGAGGGTCTTTTCTGGACACCATTTCAAGTGACTGGGAGGGTCCCGGGACATTGCCTGCCCCTGGATGTCCAGGCATGGCTCCTCTCGAAGTTCCCATTCCAGATAAATCATACCCAAACATACCATTAAAACCGTTTCTATGACCCTGATCAATGGACTTCCATGGAACCTGGAACTGCGTTCTCAAAGGAGCTTCACCTTGTGCGGATAACTCATTCTGGCTGTTCAGCTTCTTGACTGCTTCAACCATTTGCGCCGAAGGCCTGTGTGCAACTGCAGAGTTTAGATCAGAATTAGACGACAACACTGGTCTGCTTGAATGGCAATCACCTGTGAAGTTATTCGACAAATTTTGATCTCTTTGTTGGAAAAGACTCTGGCTGTGGAGGTGCTTCATATTGTCCCACCCATCCAGGACCAAAATTTACTCCAGCAGGTAACACAGACTCGATTTTTTTCGAAGCAACCCTCCAGGCTACAGGCCCAAGATTAGCAGCAAACCTAGCCAAGCTTCGAGATATGCAAATGGCTCATAGTGAAGACCCACCTGTAAGTTCAATCATAATCGGGTCATTACAAAGCAACATCTGGAGGAGGCAGTGAAAGAAAGCAATAATAACTTAGCACTAAAAGAAAGTTCATCAAAACATGTACCGGAATTAACCGTTTCATATCCCCAACAGAATTAGAGAGAACAGACGGTTCATTGCCAGAAGATAGGGGATGAAATTGCCTATAGGTGTCACGTCTGTTCTCATCAACCGTAAACTGCTTCTTACCATATTTCATATCAGCCCTCAGAATGGATGCTGCGAATTTTAAAATAGCATTAGCTCCACTAGAAAAATCAGATAACATGGACTTCAAGTCAGAAGCACAAGCTCTGCCAGTACAAACCTGGAAATTCATTGTTCCAATCCACCAACCACTCTGAGTAATTTTCCCCATGTCTTGGGTGGTAGGATGACACAAATGGATCTGTAGATCGAAACCTATGTAACATAGGACCCTTCCTGAGATTGTAAGAGTTAGACCAGGTTGCCTTATCCTCTCCACTGGCAGGAGTTGCACCAGAGGAAATTTCAGGACCGGCATGACCTAAAGGAGAAGTTTCAACATTTTTCTTCTGGATTTTGTTAGGAGGCCTTCCTCTTCTCACAATCTTCGGTTGTGGTTCACCATCGTCACCTTCATGCTTCAGATTTTCAAAGTCTCTCTTTGCAAGATCACGTATGGCCCGTGCCTAATATATTGCATTGTTAGATAGAAACGAAGGACACAAATCAATAGAGCATAACATGAGTCTGTCAAACCTGTCGAAAGTATATTGTATCTGGAGCATTATACTGCATTGCATTTGAACATATCAAAAACACATCTGCCTGGAAACACAATAGGGGGGAATGTCAGCATTTATTCTCCAACAAAGATCAACAAGAAAGACAAGGAATCAAATACAGCAAGTTCTTCAAATGAGCTCCAATGGTACAATTCAGATCTAAATGCAACAAAATGTGGAATGTTATTGCAGGATCTTAATTTCACCCAGAGCAACTAATAGTTAATGATCATTTGATGGAGAAATCGTGCAAGGATTAACTATTTAGATAACTACTGAAATAATGAGACAACAAAGTCAAACTGAACTAACATAAATAGAACAGCATGGTGGCTATCACCATGATGCAACACTAGAGCATGCAAAGGATACCTATCCTAAAGAATACATTGATGCTCTGAGCAGTATATGCACATTACTTTAATTTCTATAAGTTACAGAGAGGTGATAGGTGACCGAAGAAATGTCATGACATATGGCAGAGATGGTTGAAAGGAATTCAACTTTCCTATCCTTGTCCAAGTAGCTACGCACAGGAAACATAGAACTAAAATAAAAACTGGCAATCATTATCACCTATTGCAGGCATATTCTCTTGCAATTCAAAAACAAATCAAATAATCACAATCAATCCCCTGCCAAAACCAGCTGAGAAATATCAAAACAGATTAGTCACCTTAATACGACTATAATAGGTAGTCCAATCTAGCACCATATATATGGCATGTGGCCATATGGCACCACATATGACGTTGGTCATTTTCACTATAATAGGGCCCTAAAAAGGACTCTGATAATAATATTTAGGACCACAGAAGTGCAATAGGCAATCAAAATAAAATTAACACAGAAGCCATAACAGAAGCCAAAAGTACAAACACTTAGTTCACATAGAAGTAGAATGGCCGATGAACAAAAAGGACTGCAATGTTATCAAGTGAACACACAATCTGACATCTATAATAATTTGCTTATAAAAGTAGAATAATTGATGAAGAGGAGGAGTGCAATGTTATTGAGTAAACATACAGTCCCACTACTATAATAATTTGCCTGACGAATTAACATCACCATTACCAAAAGAGGATTAAAGAAAGATCAAGAGAACAAGTCCAGAAATTCTAAGATCATGACATTCAATACCAACCTCCAATTCTTCCAAGTTTTTATATGCTCTGCCATCAAGCTTTTTCCTCACGGTCCCGAAATCCATAGGGTGCTCTATTATCTCATGATAATCAGGTAGCTGAAAAGAAACAATCAACTCTACGTCAATTAATAAAACAATAATAATAATTTTTTTTTTGCAAGCCATGAACATGCCATTTCCAGAAAAGTACCTCTTCGGGATCCACAGGCTCAGAGAATACCCCATGAGTGTCCTTCCTGCATTTAAATTCAAGATCCAAATAATGGTAAGAGGTCGAAGTATCAAAATTGAACAGTGCTAAAGAAACATAGATGTCTAGAAAGCAAAAAGAGACACAAAAAACGCATACTTTTGAAGCCTGTCAAGGATGAACACCAACAACTTTTTGTCTGGCAAAGGTACCGTGGGACCAAACCCCAATGGTGACCCTGTCCAAAAATTAATGAAATGGCCACAATTAGATTACAACAGAATACGAATTTTAACTTGAAATTTCCAACTAAATAATTTCTTCCAAGAATCCAGAAGAGTTTGGTAAGAACCATGTTCAGTGTCTGTCGTTTTCAGAACCTTTTTCTCCTGCAAAAAATTGATCGAGAACCAGTGTAAGAACACAATAGTGCAAGTAACAAAGAATTATCCTTAATAAAAGTTACAGTAAAAAGGTCGTCCAGTAAGCAGTTAACAAACAAGCCAAGAATACACAAACGACCTAAAGAATAATATCAAAGCAAAGTAAAGACAAACCTCAGCAGTTCTCAAGAAACGATGCTTTATGAAATATATACAGTATATATAATAAATTCCGTGGGTGTCTACATAAATAAAGGAAATTGAATACAAAAACAATTAATGGTATAATTTTATATAGAAGGAAATGTATGTATGGATTTCAGAAACTCGAAAAGTAGGAAGAATTTATATATCGACCCAGATTTTTAAACCACAAAAATAGAAATACACAATTATTTAACAAACACAGAGAGAGATTTTTGACTGAGTCAAAACACATGCACCCACTTCAGATCTTGGAAGTCAGCACTCGAAAAACCCAAGAAAACAGACGTTAATTTTTACGCGCGAAATCTCCAACCCACTTCAAGTCATAGCCATAGAGAAAAGTACAGAACCCCCCAAAATTCACTCCAAAAAAATAAAATGGCCCACCTTCCGATTTTCCAAATATAGAAAAAAATTTCAATACAAATTCCCGAAATCAGCAACAAAAATTGAGTAGCTGAGTCAAGAAAAAAAATTTTACAGGCCCCATAAAATTTCAAAAAGAATTTCTAAATTCGGAACCTGATTGGAATTGGACACATCCTCGTTGGATCTGTGATCAACGGCATTGATCTTGCGTTTCTTACCGCGCTCCTCCTGATCCTCCGAATCCTCACCATCACCCTCACCCTCCTCACCTGAACCCGGATCCGAATCAGATGAATGCCGGGTATCCTTCTTCATAACATCATAACCCGACTGGGGCAAGCGAACAACAAGCTTCACCTTCTTCTCCTGCCTCTCATCGTCGTCGTCATCGTCGTCGAATTGGGGACTCGAATTGTTGAAATTAGGGTTCCGGCGAGTGGATCGGCGGTTGGTGGTAGGCGTAGGAGTGTAATTAACGGGTTTTGTAGGGGTACTTGAGGGTTTTGAAGGTCGTCCCTTCTTCTTCTTCCTCCTCATCGCCGTTGATGTTGCTACCTTACCCATTGCTTGGGGCTCTGGCGGCTTATTTTTTCCCAATTTTTTGTTTTTATTTTAGAGAGAGTTTTTTAGAAAGAGAAAGCGTAAGAGAGTTATATTACGATGTCGTTTTTGTGTAGCTTTGTTTTTGTTCTGATGTCACAGACAGGACAAATGAGAAATACTTACGCTGAGAAATTGGGAAAATAGTAAAAGAGGTCCTCAACATTTGAAGTTTTTAACAGTGAGGTCCCGAGCTTCTTTTAGCAATGAGACCTTTTTTTCCACAAACAAGTTTTTTTTTTTTTTTTTAAATATACAATTGAGAGAACTTAAGGGAGGAGTATAAATTTGAACTCAGAATCAAGTCCCTTTAAATACTATTATTTACCAGTTAAACTATCACCACTAGAGGAAACAAACTTCTGAACGTATAATAATAATATTAATAATAATGTACATGTTTAACTCATGATATACATCAATTTTTCTATTAAATGAACACATGAACCTCGCTTGCTCTTTGTTGGGAGGTGTAAAATCATTCACGCACATTTAAATAAATTGAAATTGAACATAAAAGAAAAAGATAACAAAATGCGTTTTATGATTTTTCCATTAATCAAATACAAGTTCATGATATAAAAGAGAGAAGAAAAAGGGTCAAACACACAATGACTCTAAAAGACAACACTTTATTTTTCTCCCCCTTTTCTAATCAATAAGTGATAAAAGTAAACCATTTATTTTTCTCCATTTTCTATATATTACTAACATAGGTTCAAGTTATTAATGAATGAATATAAATATAGTTATATATTTTGACTTTTTTAGTTCATTTAAATTAATTGTGTTTGGGTATATATAAACTATTTCACCTTTAAGAGTAGTTTTTAATATAGGGTGGAAAAACCTCAATTTCCACCATATAATAAATTCAAATAACGTTGAGGGAAGAGAAAGGGACTAAAGTCATACTGAGGGGAAATTGGGTAAATGGGGAGTTAAATTTGGCCTCTTATTTACTTATTTCCACCCATTTACCTTAATCTATAAGTATAATGAACGTTTCAAATTAAGGGAAGAGAGGCGACTAAAGTCATATATCTAGGGGGAATTGGATAAATGATGGGTTAAGTTTGGCCCTTCATTCACTCATTTCCATCGACTTCCCTTGACCCACAAATATCACTACATACCAATAAAATCCCGACATATCTAATTTAAATGTTTTTCGCCTACACATTATTTGAAAATGAATTTTTTTCTTCTAATTTTTTTCACTTGACTTTTTTTCCCTCAACAGTAAACATGCTCTAAACCAATAAAACACTAGGCATTAGTGGCCATGAAAAATTAAACATTTTTTTTATATAAATAAGCAAAATTTCCTTGGTTCAAAATGTTTAAGATTAGATCCTCGAAGATCTCATTATAGAGGTCGAAAGGTTAGGAAATTCAATTTTATTTTTTATTTGTTAATGTACCGTGCACCCTTCTAGTTAAGGCAACAAACTAGTAATTTTGACCGGAAAAATTGGCATTTATAGTCAAAAAGACACCATCGTTTAACATTTGAAAAGTTCTAAGACCTCAACTACGTGCAAATAAAAGTTGAGGTACTCATCGTGAAAACAATGAGAGGATACAGACCCACTACTCCTTTTCCAGGCAAATGGGCATAAGAAAGTGAGATAAGAAGAAGGGTTAATTCCACAAAAGGTCCCCAACTTTTGAGTTTAGAATCGGATAGGTTCTCAACATTTTTTTCACTAGCCTGGGTCCCCAACCTTTCATAAATGCGCACAATAGGTCTCTCTTGTCACTATTCCTTCAACTTTTCATATAAAATGACGATTATACCCTTTAGTCTTTTAATTTTAAAAATAAAATATTTAAAAATATTAAAAATAATAAAAAAATTAAAAAATAAAACACCCACCCACCCCCTGCCAAAAGGGCCGGCGGTCAAAAAGCAGTCAGAAACAGCAAGAAACTGCTGCCATTTCTGGTAGCAGATATGGGGGTGAAACCCTAAATTTTGCTGCCCATTTTGAGCAGCACAATGGGCCCCTATTTTGGCTGCCAGAATGGCAGCAATACTACCATTCCGGCAGCCAAAATGGGGGGTGGAACCCCCCAAATGGGCAGCAAAATTGGGGGTTCCATCCCCCCATATCTGCTGTCGGAAACGGCAGCAGTTTCCTGCAGTTTTCAGCAGTTTTTTGGCCTTCAGAAATGGCTCCAACAGCTATTTTCAACGGCCCTCTTGGGTGGGTGTTTTTTTATTTTTTTACTATTTTTAATATTTTGTTTATAAAATTAAAAGGTTAAAGGGTATAATTATCATTTTATATGAAAAGTTAAGGGAATAATAACAAGAGGGACCTATTGTGTTCATTTATGAAAATTTGGAGACCTAGGCGAGTGAAAAAAAAAGGTTGAGGACCTATCCGATTCTAAACCTAAAGGTTGAAGACTTTTTGTGAGATTAACCCTAAGAAGAACATAGATTGCATTTTCAAGAGGAAATAGGTGCAACAATATACAATGAATTTGTCCTGTATATGAAAATACAGGTGAATGTATTTGGTGGAAAAGCATTCACAAACACGATTAGATAACTCTTAATTCTTTAAATTGTCATTGTAGTGTAGATACAAATTATTAGTAAAAGTAACAAAAACGAAGCGTATTAACAATATATCGGAACATTAAATTAAAGCATTTAAGAACATGTGAACTAAACCTAACATTATATTTTCTAAATAATAAATACGGCAATTGTCAAAACATACCACCTATCTTGGGGTTAATCTTTGTATAAACTTATACTAACTCTGTCTTAAAAAGATGGTTCAATTTTCTTTTTTCGTCTGTCTCAAAATATGGTATAGTTTTCTTTTTTAAAAGTAGTAGAAATATTAATTCTTTTATATACTAACATCTAATATGCATAGTTATAAAAAAAATTGAATTATTAAGCTGGAATAATGAATAAATTGAAGGGTAAAATAGAGAAAAAACGTTAAAAATTATTTTCAAAATTATTAAATAAAATTTTTTAATCTATGTGAAAAAATGAATAGAACCATCTTTTTAGACCGTGCTAGTATTATCCTGAGATCATGTGACATTTGAATTACTTTTGAAATGTATATTCTTTAAATGTATTTTCATTTTTCATGGATTATCATGTCGTGGCCTAGTTGGGCAACCAACTCTAAAAGATATATGACTTTAAGAGGTGAAGTGTACCTATCATTTGGGTTTATTTGTGCTGTTTTCACATTTGACTAAGCCGTAAAATGAATTTAGCACAATATGGTGAACGATACTCTTAGTAAATGGTCGACTAAGGGGAATAATATTTTCCTTTTTCTGTTCTGTTCTTTTCTTTTCCTTTTTTTTTTTTTTAAATGGGCTTCTAATGAATCAAACACTAAAATCTAGGACACAAATATGAATACATGTACTTTTAAAGGATTCAACTGCTTTATACTTTAAAGTATATAAAAAGCTGCAAAAATGATCATCTATCTATCCTTTAGTCTCATTCTAGTGCCCAATATATGGTACGTTATGGCACTACATGAACCGTGCATCAAACCGTGCGGCGCACGATCTATGTGATGCCATAGCGTACGACACATCGGGCGATAGATCAATTTCAATCTATCCTCGTGCCGATGTATTTACTCTATGAATTGCATTGGATTTTAGAAATTTTTTTTTTGTTACTTAAATTAACACATTAACATGTCTCTACTAGGTGCCAATGAACAAAAGTGAATAACAATGTGCTCATTTTATTTATAGTCATGCTGTGACTATGGATAAATGGCTATGAATAAATGACCCGTAATGGTTAAATGTAAAATATTTATAGTTAATAAGATATGTAAATTTAAAGAGCTAATCTCTTGGAATTTGGTGGGATTGTATAAGACTGCAAGGACTTTGTACCGTCTACTGTACGTCAACATAGGAATTTTAATGTCTCCTTTGCTAAACGTGATGCTAGTGTTCAAGCACATTCACTAGCGAAATTATCTCTCTCTTGCTAGCTTCTCAAGTTGGAATGAGGCACCCTTTTTTATTGAGACCTTTTATTGTATGATTTGAATGTTTAGAATGAGCAATAAATTCCATTTTCAAAAAAGTATATGTAAATAAATATTTAAAATTAAGAGCATATTAATAGATTGATGAGTAGACCCACTAGAGAAAGAGCAATTATTAACTCCAGTCAACTATCTTCAAGTCAACATTTGTTGATCTAAACGAATTCTGCTGCAAGATTGTTACGTCAAAAGATGTCACCCGCCAAGAATGTCATTAAGTGGTTATAACATAACATTTTTATAGTTTCAATATTGTCAAACCGTTCAAAACGTCTTTCCCGCTAACGACTAAATTGGGGAGATTGCTAGGATTTTTAGTTTATCAGTTAAATCTTATATCTTATGAATTAATAATGACTTGATACGTTTAAAAATGAATGCCAAGTCGAATTGCTAATTTTACAAGTAAATTTACTGTGAGGTATTTTAACTAACCATCAGAACGTGAATATATAATCGATTAACACAACACATGGTTATCTTCTCTAAGCCTTATCAATTACGTGATTCCATCCTTCCTAACACAGAGCTACAGGCAAAGTCAACGAAGTGAGAAGACAAAAGAAATATAAGATGTAAGAAGTAGAAACAAAATGTGCGACTAAAGTAATAACTATGTCGTTTGTCTAAAACTATTAGGGTAAAAATGTAAAAGCATCAGGTGCTGTACAAAAGCAAATGTTAAAAAGGAACTACTTGCAATGTAGATGAGTAGGGCACACATACATGAAAACAAAGAAACCACTTGGAGGCCTCTTTGGCTTCAATGGCTTTTTTTGGTCCTAATTCACTTTCTTTTCCTTACTGACTTCTTCACAGCCTGATATTGCCACAAGAATGTCTCATAAATAATCATTATCATAATTATTACCGAGTACTTTAAACCGGTGGGGAAAAAAGAGTAAAAATCTTTAAATCGAATTTACACTTTAATAAAATGGAAGCAAAAAAGCAAAAACATGGACATGGGCTTTCTAACGAATCAAGCACTAAAATCTAGGATACAGATATCAATGCATTTTAGTCATCAACGAAGTTCAACTGTTCACGTATGAATATGATTAACTATAGCTAAACCTTATATTTAGATTAATAGATAATTACTGTTAAACAATTCAACTTGTATTCAAAGTGTACAAAAAGCTACAAAAATGATGATCTATCTTCTATGACTATGTTCACTCTATTAGTTGCTAAAAATTTCAGAAATTATTTATTTTTTCGGGTGGGGAAGAGAGCTGGTTGCCAGTCCACCATTAATACATTTACATATCTCTACTAGACGCCAATGAACAAAATTGAGTAACATTGTGCTGTTTAAGTTTATTTACAGTTGCAGTGATGAAAAAAATAGTATAGTGGTAGAACATAACCCTTATCGAGGTGTTTTCACCCGAATTCAAGTCACATTCTCTCCAGTTCCCAACCCTCCCCCATTTGTAATAATTAATCATTACTTATTAATTATAACTAATCATTAGTAATTTTGAAATATAATTACCAACTAAACCTAATTTTTGCCCCTTTTTTGGGGGCATGACTATTGTAATATGCAACAAGTATGTTTATCTTGTCATTATTTAGGATTAAATACAACTCCCTTAGTTTAAAGAGCCCAAAAAATAAAGGGAAAAAAAGGCCAAATCCTGTGAATTGGCCTCTGAATTTTGGTGGTCCAATGATGTAATAATGTATTAGTGATTAGATGACATGCAATTTTATCACATTTACCTTGTTCAGTACACACATTATTGATCTAGATATGAGGCATGCTTATTGTGAATAGAATAATGCTATTTATCTACACTGATCTTCAATCTAGTTGGCATTTTCTTATTGAATATATAGTGGGTGAATGTCTCTATATATTTATAATTATTCACATATTCTTCAATATAAAAATGTCAACCAGACTGGATATGGCACGACTCTTGTAAATAAATGTTTTCACAAGTAACATTTGGAGCCATCTTCAACATCAAACTGTCTTTTAAGCATTGCATTGCATTTAATGTTTGGAGGAGCCCTAATTCAGGCAAAACAAAATATGATTAAAAAGCACACAGTAGTCAACTGTAGAACCAATTCATTTGGTCTTTCAACTTGACAGGATTCATATAGAATTCATTTGTTTTTTTATTATATATACCGATTTTCTCTGTATAAAGAACCACTTGTCTCTATATGAAAAACCGTCATTTCCCGTCCTAGGACCTTCCCAATAATATACTCTGTGCATTCGTTGTATGTATAGCAGCAGTGGAATAAATCCATTGGAGAAGATAAAATATATAGCAGAAAAACAAAATTGAATGAATTAGTGCCGAAAAATCAATTTTTGGGTCTGAAAAAATGGAGTTTCTTGATGCTTAGACCATAAGATATATCGGATCTATACATCACTATTTTCTTCGTCTTATAAATTCCTTCTACTATTATTAGTAATATCTTTTTTTTTTTTTTTTCTCTTTTTATAATTCCTTCTGTTTGATGAACTGCTCCGTGAAAATGGCTTACCGCGCGCACCAGCCTTTTTCGTAGTCGAACATGTGTTTTCATACTCAGGGCAAGATAGTTCTTATACAAATTATAATGATTGGCATCTTTGGTTGGAAAATGAATCACTTCAACAATTAGTTAATGTTTTCTACGAGTAGAAGGTTTTGTTTCTTGATGATATTCCTTACATCAATCTCATTCTCACATGGCAAAAACTCAGTTGATGATGATCACATTGATACTTTTGGATCACCCAATAAAATTGTACTAAATCTATATTAATGCCATTTATATTCATCTGAATAACATACGCGTTTTGTATGCAAAATCTCAAGCTAGATATGTGCGTTCTCTGTCGACTTTCTCTACTTTAGCATTGGATCCTCATCTTCGGACTCTTCACAGTCACAATCATCCACCGGTTTCCGTTCACCATCTTGATAAAGCCTAGCAGATGACGCTAATTCCACCATGTAATCATATTCATACAACGCAAGATTCAGTTGGCACAGTTGCAAAGTCAATCGCGGCAATTTGAGTGTAATTGGTAGCCTCCATAGTGCCCAACTGCAGCAAATGGAGGATGTTTTCTCCGAGATGGACTAAATGCCAAAGTGACATCGTCCAAGTTCCTCCTCAAGATTGCATGTATTATATTGCCGCTGGCATTGAATGTTATCACCGTTTGATCTAGACTTGGTTCGGAACTTCAAACTTGTTTAACGTGTAGATGTCATGTATTCTTTGGCATAAACTGAGTTATTAACTTATATTTTTATGGGCTTGTAGATACCTGCGGCTAGTCACAAGGGGAGTCACAGTTTGAAGTCTCACAGCTAAGGATTTAAACGAACTAACATACTGCTACAATTTAAAAGTAAACAAGTGTGGCTACAGGAAAAGGTTAAAGAAAAAAGAGGAAAGAAACGTAAATAACAGTATCTTAGAGGACCAATGTATACATAAAAAAACTCACACCTAACAAATTTTAGTCCCGGAATTTTAACAAATATACACAAAGATTTAACTTTGAGATAGATTTCTTCAAATTTGATATTTAGCAATTCTATTTTCTCATTTTTGGAAAATTTTGCAACTGGATAATGAGCTGCAAAAACAATAATTTTTGCAACTCAAATTCTCTAATGCAGTCCACCTGCTACATTTGTTTTATAGTGTATATATGTTACTTATATGCAAATTTTTTCTCCTAGAGCTACGGTGAATCCTGCTATGAAAAGAACGTCCTCCCCTACACGGAGAGGACGTTCTTAGTTGGCTGCCAAGATGGCACCAAAAGGGCCCAAGTGAAAGTGTAACAAATGCCACGCTGTTTCCCCCCAAAATGGTCTATGGCCCACCACAAAAAAAAAAAAACACTGCAACCTAAAAAGAACGTCCCCCATCAACAAAAATTGAACCAGCCCCCATTTTTGCCCCAAACTGCCTTCGCATGCCCGTTCAATACCACCACAATTCCTCTCCGGTGAAGAAGGTTCTGATGCCGCCCAACTCCTACCACCCCCGCGCGCTGTCTGTGTCCGGCTGAAGCCATCGTCCTCGTCCCTCAGTTTGCCGGCCGTCTCTATCATTGCATTCCCCCAGCAGCCTCGCCCTTTTCTCAACTCTAGCTATGCACTAATTTTTTTTTCTGACTGCTATGCACTAATGTTTTGTGAATGTAAGAAGAAACTCTAGAGCCTTTTGTGTAATGCTGGGTTTAGAGTTTTTTGTCCATTAAATGTGGGATGATATGCAGTGCATTGTGCCCTCTGTTTCTAGTTAATAGACTCCCAACTAAAATCTCTTTTAGCTTCTGTTTTTTTGGATCATTTTTCCTATTTGCAATGCCACTGCCAATAGGAGCTAGGTATATTTATCAGTTAAGCTTTAAAATGTTATGCTATCTTGTTTGGCCAGTTAGTAGGTTTTAATCTTTTTAGAAGATTTACCTGGACACATGTATCAGTTTAAAAATGGTCTATTTTCAGCCAATTTCTGCTCAATTCTGCACCAGCAAGGCGGGCTCAGACCCTTCTTCGCCGGAGAGAAAATGAGGTGGCGGTGAAGAAGTGTGAATTGGGGCAAAAATGGAGGGCGACGTTGGAGTGTTTCAGAGTATTGGTTTTGTTTAGTAAAGTTTCAGGGATTTTGTTGGTGGTGGGCCAGAAAAAAGTTAGGGGGAAATTGCGTGGCTTGTTAGTCAATGAATTGGGCCCATTATTATGCCAAATTGGCTGCCAACTAAGAACATTCTCTCTCTGTGTAAGGAGAACGTTCTTTTCATAGCATGATTGGAGCTACAGTTCATCCTCTCACAATTTACTGTTTTTTAGAACAGTGCCTTTACCATTTTGCCCTATATTTTTTAATCAATTTTCCATTTTACCCCTTCAGCTCCTCTTTTTTCGTCTCACGGTCTGTCTCTTTCCCTATCTTTCTTATCGTCTCTTTCATTCGCTTAAACTGACGTAATTGAGTCTGAAAATTTCAACGGAAAATTAGCGTTCCATGGTTGCTGTGAAGACACAGCTTGGTAAGTACCTTTATTTCTCAATTTTTGCTATTGAATTTCTTCCATGGTTCTTTCGCTTTTCCTTTACTTTCTTTTGGTAGTGGATGTAGGTGCTTCTGTAACTGATGCAGAGAAAGCGAAATGGAACCTATTGGACCTGCTGAGCCGGTGATTTGGTAAGTTTCTTAGTTATGCGGGCTTTATTGCTTCTTTTTTTGGATTTTTTGGGGCTGATTTGTGTGTTTCTTGGGGGAAAAAAGTTGTGTGGATTGTTTGCTTCATCTTGGTGAAATTTTTTTTTTGGGCTGCAATTATTTTACAGTTCATATTAAATCATTTGAATATTCTCAGACAATACTGTCATCGAACTTGGATTATACTAAGTTTGTAATTCTTATGTGCGTTTTGAATACAACAGCATAGTGCTTATCTTTCGCAACAGCATAGTGTTTAGCCTTAAGGTTTGATTTCGGATTTTCAATCCTTTTTCAGTCCCCTTGTTTAGGATGGACTGGAAGTTTTTCTTTTGGTATGAGCATGTGGATTTTTTTTTGTGAGTTTCTTGACCTGTTTTCTAATGGTGTGGTGATAAAAACTATGTTGAGAAGAATGCTTTGCAAATTATAACCAGTTTCTTTGGTTATAAGATATAAGATAATTCATTGAGATATAAGATTTTGTTAAAGAGGTGCTTTATTCTCATAATAACGAGGAAGAATGAGTCATGGAGATTCGATGGGTATTTGAAATGTGTGGTTGGAATTTGATGCACATGAGTTGTTTGATCATTTGTTTAAATGGCAGTAACTGGAAAATCATAATTGATATGCGGTATTTCTTCATAGTGTTGTTGGTCATGTGGAAATTGTATTCTCAGTATGGTGGATTTGTCTGATTATCTTCTCACTCACTATCT
The DNA here is from genome assembly GCA_963692815.1 of Nyctanthes arbor-tristis. Lineage (NCBI taxonomy): Eukaryota > Viridiplantae > Streptophyta > Magnoliopsida > Lamiales > Oleaceae > Nyctanthes > Nyctanthes arbor-tristis. The sequence continues at coordinate 98,256 of CAVNYN010287617.1, read as the reverse complement.
TCATGGCTGTATATACTATTTAAGTTTTCAAATAGCAAACATGGTGAGCTCTTTAGCCCTTCTTTGCCATTCGGGATTATTTTCTCAATACTATTTTAACAATTTTTAATTTCTGAAGTTGGGGGCTGTGAATAGTGAGTGGATATGGGTCGAAGGCCACTTATATGCTTTTTCTTGTGGACGTAGATGATAGGTATGCTAAGTGGTTCTACATGATGTACAAGTAAGCAACTGAGTTTTTGTCGTTTTTGTATTTGTTGTCTCACATGTCCCGAACTACTTTTCCGTTGTTATCAACAAAAAGACCATTAAAGTGAAGTGATAATTAATAAATAAAAGGGTATTTTAGGAAAATAATCTCATATTTTACTTTTCCAATAACATTGATTTAGCCTTTTTTAATCTTTGTGAAAATGATAATAGGCCTATCTTTGTGGGATGGAGGGAGTATCGTTTTCATTTACAAAAGTTCTCCATATTGTCCTTTGCTTGACGGCCAAAACTATCATTTGAAGACCATAGTATATTACAAATTGCTCTGTAGTCAGATGTAGGTCTAAGGTAAATTCCTTTTTCAATTCATTTCTAATTTTTATTTTTTTCAAGTTTTTTTGGGTTTTTGACAATGACCCCCCTAAAGGAGAGTAATTATTGTTTTCCCTTTTAATTTTGCTTATCTTTAATTGTCTGATCGGATGAGTTATAATTGTTCAGAGAATAACTAGTTTTTTTGAGTTCTTCTGATGATAGGTTTTAGTGGCTTGGATGGTTATGCATTTTCCTAATTGAAAAGTCTCATTTTTTGGGCTTTCTCTGTTCTTCAGTAGATAAATTCTTAAACCATTAGCTATTTTTAATTTGATGACTGATCATTTCCACTTAGGATTCACTTGACCTTTGTTTCCATAAATTCACTTTTGGAAAGGGTTGCAGTTCTATGTTGGTATTCCCTAAATATTTTTTCTTATACATGTCTTTTAGTGTATTCCTTGTGTCTGGCATATCTTAAATTCACAATGTTAGTTTCTTTTACTATAATTGTGTTAGTTTAAGTGTATTAGAACCAGCTCCAATAATTTAATGTGAAATCAGTCAGCTGATTGATTGAGCTTTCCTAAATTAAAACTCCAAGTGTATTGGGGTTGAAGCATTCTTGTTCCACCTATTTGATCGGCATGTTTTCTGTCATAAAATTTTAGAGGTACTCAGCTGGCCTTTTGACTTAATAGAAAAGTGTTTCTGAATACTCTGTGTTTAAGTTATATCATTAGTCATCATTGCTTGAAAAACCCTGATCATGTCTCATTCAACGCAGATTCAAATCTTTTTAATTGAAGGTAATAGCAGATGTAGCATAATGAGCTTGATATGATCTAGAACACAATTGTAAGCATCTTTGTTCATCGGGTACTCTTTTCATATGCAAAAATTCAGACAAATTTATAATAGCATTATATAGATTGAAAATTTCTGGTGCAATATTTTTTGGGATTATAGAGGCATTTTATGTGTATATTTTCTTGAATTTATCATGTGTCTATAGTTTTGTTAATACTTTGAGAGAGTATTCGAGTTGGTCGAGTTGAATTTCATAATGGGTTGAGGATAATTAAAATTCTCGTAATCTTGTTTGCTGTCATATGCTATTTATTGGTCATAGGATACGCACATATTAGTGCCCTTGAATAATCCAACAAAGTTTACTGTGTACGTTTGGTTCAGGTTTTAGTTGCAATTTTCCATCAAATTTCTAATAAAGTCCACTGGTGCTAGGCATTGAAGTTCTATTACCCTTTGCTTTGCTGGACTTCTCATATGCAATGAAGGTTGATCTGCTTACATCTCCGTTCATCGGTGTTTGTTGTCTTCCTTGGAATTGCCCGGCAAATGGAAGTAGTTTACTTGAGGCCCAATTACATAGCATAACCGCTTCTTATCTGTATTGACTACGTTATTAATACTTTAATGTCATTTTTACTTAACAAACTATATGAAATTATACTAAGCTGTCCATGCAAATTCTAGCTAAAAAATAAAACTAAACACATGCAACGCATGTTCACCCACTAGTGTGTATATATATACACATAAATTCTACAGTTAGAACTTCCAATAAAAAACTGATAAAGACAAATTCATTCATAGATATATAAAAATAACAAGGATCTAAGCTATGGAAGACAACAAATTTGTTTAGTTGTCAAAACATTTAACATCAGGAATTTCATTATCAGCTGTTTACTTGATAGATGAAACCGATCCACCGACAAAAATTTACTTCAGTGACATATTCCCAACAAGAGCTCAAATTAAGAAGATTTCATCTTGACGTGCGCCGGAAGTGCCACCAACATACATGACCATTGTTAGGCTCAATATGCAACCTACGTGCATCCCCTAAGTTTGTGGCGATTAAACTTAATACAAACTTCTTTTAAAGCGTAAAGGGTGTGAACTTTCCCAATTCCAACATGTATCCCAGGATGGAAGCATATTCCCTATTGACAAACAATGATGTTTCGAGGTATTACTCTCTACAGAACACATTGCCTTGCACAAAAGAAAAATGTAGGGGATTTTTGAGGATAGATGGCCACAAGCTGTACAATAAAAATTCAAGCACAACATAGTACCAACTATTGTCAAAATGTTCAAGTTTTAACCCCCACCAAAATTTGAGTCCGACATTCTAGGCCAGCAAGTCACACCCATTTTTCATCGATCTCTTACTGCATTTTGTGATTTGCATTAATAGTCCCATGAAAATTGGAAAAAAATATTTTTATTTTTTTCAGTTGCCCTCATTACATTTCTTTCATTTCCATTAATAACTATGCCGTCCATTTAAAACTACTAGGATAAAAGCATCAAAGTGCTCTACAAATGTTAGGGAGAAACTATAAAATCAAATTTCAGGCTGTAGACTACAAATTTATATCACTAAAAACATGTACTTCGGTCAATCACTAAAACACCACATCTAGAGAATCCAATCTTCTATGATTGTTCCTCAATCGTCATCTTCCTCCTACATTTATTCAAACATAATAACTGTTAACATAGGATCACTGGCATTAAGTAGGTAAGACAATGGTATTAATAATCCAAAACTCACCTCTTCACTGCCCTCACCATCATCCTCATCATTGACTTCAGACTTTGATTTGTCAGAATCATCATCAGCACCCCCAGCCTATAAAACAAACATAATTAACCAGTGCTTACTCCAAATTAACCAAACACAAACAGGAACAGCACTGCTCAAAGATGGATTACCAGTTTCTTGTTATAGGCTTCCATTTTTCGCTCAAACTCCCCCTTAAGCTTCAGTGCCTTCTCAAAGAAAGGAGCTTTTTCCTGAAATTTTTAATATTTCAGAAACTTAACATCCAACAGAGCAAGTATAAACAAGCACAAACAGATAAATTAAATTACTAGGAAGCCAGTCTCAGTTTATCTAGTGAACTACCTCATCACTCATGGACTTCCACTTATCTCCACCAGCTTTTCCAACCTATGTTTTCCCAAAATAAAATAACAAACATCATCAAAGAAAATTATCAGTTGCAAAGCAAAATCAGAAAGCCATTTAAGCTTCAAAAACTTGAAAAGGCAATAAGATACTTACAGCGGCAACTGATTTGTTGTTAGGGTGTGTTTCCTTGTATTCTTTCCTGAAGCCTTCCCTGGAATTGAAATGTTATCATCAAACAGAACAAGAATATAGTTAACCACATATACGGCAGATTGCATTGAATAATAAAACTGAAGGTAAAAGTACACCAAAAATGCAGATGAGCAAGGCAAGCATACATGAAAACAAAGAAACCACTTGGAGGCCTCTTTGGCTTGTTTGGGTCCTTCGCCTTCTTTTCCTTCTTAGACTTCTTCACAGCAAGCCTGACATTGCCAAAAGAATGTTACTCAATAATCATCGTAATTATTACCAGGTGCTTTAGACCCTGAGAAGAATGGAGCAAAAATCTATGCATTCTAAATGAATTTACACTTCCATAAAATGGGAAGCACATCAAGCAAAAATATGAAGCCAGTCTCGTATTTGCTGTAGGTACTAGAAAATTTTTATCAACAATTAAATAATGTGACTTATTTTACAAAATTGGCAAGCAAGATAACAAAAGATGAGTCACACGGATATAGATAACAAAATATAACCAAAGGATGAAACTAGAACAGATCCAGGACTTACCGATTTGAGATTTTTATGGAAAATTGAGATCCACGTTTAAGTAGAAACAGACACCAAACAACAATTCATCCATCGTTCTAGTTTTATCCGTAGTATTCACAAATTTCTTCAGGGAAAAATCAAATACTGGATCGCAAAACTAACAATGAGACCCTGAATAACAAACTTGAAATTCATTATTTTATCTAACGCTTCAATATTCTTCAAAGTAGACAGTAAAGCAGGGTACAAAACTGTATTCAAAGCAACAAACATGAAATAAGAGAGGATGCATGGCATTGAGGAAATTAACATCTAATTTTATATTTATATATATATATATATATATATATATATAGAGAGAGAGAGAGAGAGAGAGAGCGGAGACGATTTCACGAATGTAACCAAAAAAAAAGGATTATTATCGATAACAAAAAATCACGATATTCGACTTCCCGTGATACAGGAATATGTTCACCTGCGATGCAGAAATTAAAATACAAAAAAACTATGAAAAGCACGGGCTCACTTGTTATCGGCTTTCCTGGAATCGGCCTTCGATTTTCCTCCCTTCATGATAAAACACTGAACCAAAATACAAACAAAGAATCAGCGAAGAAAACACGAAAAATCATTATAAACACAGCAACAAACCGAAAACGAATCAATTGAACTTGCAAAAAGTACCTACTCAGCCGGGTAAAACATGAAAATTAAAAACAGCAGCGGAAACTAAAGCAAAATCGTATATTACCTTAAACGGTGATCAAGGGTTACGGTTACGGATCTGAATCTATTGCTTTCTCTCTCTATATTCGTGGAGGAATCGCGGGCTCGTGAATTAGCGAGATTGAGTAGAAATGTGGCGGAGTTTCGGTTATTTATAAGGGAGAGTTGAAAATTTGACGAAATTTTCAAATTTCGGAAAATCGAACGAAATTTAAACGCAAGCGGGTTCCGGAGGGTGCCTTTGGCGGGATTGCCAAAAATTTGTCGGCTTAGGACCTTAGGTTAGACGAATAATGATAAACATCTCTATTTGTTTACAGGTTAGTCTATCAGTTAATAAAAATTATAAAAGGAAATACAGAATAAAATTGTCAATTAAGATATTTGACTTACATGAGATTTAGATTTTTAAAGATAAAATTATCAGTCGCTAAACTAGTAAGGATGTATATCATTACTCTAGGTTAGAGCTTGAAAATTTTTTTACTTATAAAGTGGTTGTTTGATCCTCTTTATAATTTCAACTTATAATTTCACTTACTATAATTTAACTGTTTATTTGGCTACTACTCAACAATTACCATACATTTTAAATTTCAATTAAATCTCAACCACTCACTTCTATATATTATAATTTCTCTTTATAAGTTGACATTATAAAGAGGATCAAACATCCACAAAATGTACTTACAAGTGAAAAAATTAAGAGTTATGCTATATGAACAAGCACACATTCAAAAAATTTAACAAAATTGACACATGACACAATGTTATTTTTCAATACATCACATCACTTTTACATAACACATGTCAATTTTATTTCCTTTTTTGTCCTTTTTGTCTAAATAGAATTTTCCAAAAATTAAAGTTCTAGAAATGAATAAAGTTAGAAATGTTAAATTTTGCTTATTTTGCAACTTAAAAAAAAAAAAAAAAAAAAAACTACGGGAGCCTTATGGTATATACAGTTTTTTTAGAGTATTGTTAAAGTTAAAATGAGATTGATATTTTCATTTATCCGATTGAATGTGAGTGTATTGATATGGCCCCATAAATGTATTTTTTTCGTTTTCGTTTTTGCTCGAACTTTCGAGCTGGGTTGCTAAAGTAGTTTTAGGGGAACAAAGAAATTTCTTTTCTTTCTGCATAATAATATTGGCAAGCCCTGTTGTGATAAGGTTGAAAGAGTTGCAAGCACAGCCCAAATGTCTGTAATCATGAGCAATAAATGTCAAGCATCTAACTGGAGTTCATCCTGAGACCTCAACAAAAACAAAAAAGAATTTGTAGCAAATGGGTTTCCTCATCTTGTTCATTTTTTAATTATTTATAAAAATTTGTTGAACTTACACTTCTCAACGCGCCACTAATTTAAGTTTAACCGGAACTATTATTAAAATCAATTTTAATGGGTTGCGAAATGACTCGTAATATTTGGGTAGCAAAAGTTGTATTGTAAAATGAATGGGTTTTCTTTTTAAATAATCAAAAATAGTTTTCTTGCAAGGAGCAATTGCCAACATGATTTGATAAAATGTGTAAAAGTTAAAAGTTCAAAGGGAAAAAAATCGCTTAAGTAAAGAAACGTGTTGAATAAAATAATTAGATAAATTTGATTCCATTTAAAGTTTTCAGATTAGAAGTTGAAATATTTCGTTTTAAATTAAATTACATTAGATAGAGTGAAATAATGAAATTAAATTCAAAGAGGATTATTGAAATCGCAATTGGAAAGAAGCTACCTATCACAGTGGAAAGAAGCTCAAAATTCCTTGGCGCAGCATCTGTCATTCTCAGAGCAACAGAGCCGCTTTTGTCCTTCGGCAGAAACCGGAGATTAATGCTCTAAAATGAATGTTGATGCAGCTCTCTTTGCGGACCAAATCAGGAGTGGTGTGGGTTTGATTTTTCGTGACCATACTGGATCATTTAGAGGTGCCAAATCAGTGCCTATGTTCGGTTATTTTGAGCCAAAGATTGCGGTGGCAATAGATGTTCGTGAAGCCCTTTGTTGGATCAAGCAACTGTGTTTGAATCATGTAGTGGTTGAGATGGATGCTTTAATAGTGTTTCAAGCGCTCCAAAATCAAGGGAAACACAATTCGCCTCTTGGACTTATTATTCATGATTGTCGCTCCTTTCTTTCTGATTTAGTTCATGTCAATTTTTCTTGTATTTAGATATTTACGAACCAGGTGGCTCATCGTCTTGTTAGGACGACTGGTTCTATGTCAGACTCTATGGAATTGGTAAAGAGCCCCCCAATTTCATTTTGAATTTACTTGCTTCAGATTTATCTAGTGAATATGTGACGTTTTCTCCCCAAAAAAAAAAAAGGAACATTATGGTTTTTGATTCTCATCATTTTCCTTTATAGTTTTACCAACTAATAATTTCATAACTACTCAAGCATATTTAATTATAACTCTACATTTTCAGAATATAGAAATTGGGAATCAAAAAGGAGGGATGAGGTGACTTAGAGCCAAATATAATATACTAGTGAGAAGGTATTTTTACCACTAAAACAAACTCCTTAGTCATAACTCCATATCTCAAACACTCGTAACTGCCACTTCTAATTTCACCTCATTATTATAATTTTCTCATTATAATTCAAAATAAAGAATTTTGGCAGGTGAAAAAAAAAAAAATATATATATATATATATACTTTCACGGGTGGGGGGTGGAGGAGCAAAAAAGAAGTTAGTTAATCTGAAGAAAAGGCAAAATCGACTAGCACCAGAACATCCAGAACATTTAAGACAATTAAATAACATATTGTTGTAATGCAACTTCATCTTTATTAAAAGGAGATTAGAGAAAATTTTCGGATATATATACTTACAAGTATCACAAAAATAATTCAGTCGGTAGATAAATTACCTGAAGAAGAATCTAGCAACCTAAATTTACACAATGTAAGAAGAGGATTGTCAAGCATGAAGTTCCATAAGAATGGCAAACTACTAAAATAGGGCCGCTCCCAAGCTAATCCATTCCCTACTGCTCAAACTGGGATTAAGTTCTGGATAAGTCTAGCAAACTGTCGTCGGTTATTTCCAAGGTAGAAGCAAAATGTTTCTTCTGAAAGCAGTTACAGATGTAAATGACGAGAGCAAATAACATGATTGCTGAGCCGCACATGTAAACTGCTTGCTTCAGTCCATAATAATATTCACCAAGTGCCATTTGAACATTTAACTAAACCCAAATTTCCAAATGGTGTGCTGATCTGTAATTTTCAACCAGAAAATATGAGACATCCGTGCAAAAATGGCTTGATGCTTCTTGCATCAGACCTCAGCAGATGGAACTAAGCCCCTCTTTGGCAGTCGCATCTGCAGAATTACCAAATAACAGTTAACTGCTATAAGAGTAAAGCAGCATTGAGCAAGATAATATGATCTTACCTTTGATTTTGTGGTTCTCCACCCTCCTGGATCTTGATGCGGTGGAATATATGCAAACTTCTCTATGGAACTCGGACTAGCACTTGTACATGAACCAGCTAATGAAGATAAAGCCTGCAATTGGCCCAAATATTTCTCATTTTTTTAGACCAAAGAGATATTGGGCGTTGAAAAAAAACTATTCACATGGTTTAACATACATCAATCCTGGATAAGTCATTGCTTAAGAAAAATAAACTATTGGCACCGGTAGGGTATCTGATTCAAACGGATCTCTAATTGTAGAACAGTTTTTGGCTATAGCAAAATCAAGAATGTATGTCCACAAGTTCAAGGATATTTCATCTCTGTTCTGGGCCTGAAAGATATGTTGAAATAGTAGGAAAAAGATGAAAAGGAGAGATGAGCTGTTCGCTTGTCAACCTGGTCCCGAAAACACTGCCACGAACTCATCACTCCATTTAATTAACCAATTTCGTTATTTCTACATCAGATAGACCTCTAATGACTCAATTCCACTCAATGCAACTTCACACAGCCTACACAAGCTAATCTGGAGTCACCAGATACATTCCACCATTAAATGCTTCATCAACCTCAGCAATTTTAGGGTCCAGGACAGGAACTCGTAAATTTGTTGCATCATCCATCCTTCACTGATTTGTCTAAACCATACGAACCAGTTTCACCCTCAATGATGATAAAATATTAACCCAAACACGAGCAAGTCCATTCTCATTCCATATGCGCTCATTCCCCCATAACATTCTCTTTGTTAGCTGAACAATCTTGTATGAATCTTAGACCAAACAAAAACCCTGACACGCTCCACTTTGCTCAACTGACTTTTGTTCCATCCGTATCTTCAGATCAATTAAACTAGGAAGCAATGCATCTGAGTGCAACATCAGGTTTTAGTAAATATCTACTTGCGCATTTATTCTCTGTATACACTAGTTTCTTGCACATCATATTTTTTCCCCAAAAAATCTCCTCCAGCTCAGGTCTGCCAAATCTTACAAAATAATGTCTTTAACTGCAAACATTGGATCCCGGAATATAAAAAAAAATTGCAATGAAAAGTTACCTTATCTTGTGCAATTCCAGAATCCTTAGTTTCCAAGCGATCAAGATAAAGCAAGACCTGACAAACAAACAAAAACTTGTGAGGATTAACTGACAAACTGCAGTAATGCTAAGCAAATTTAGGAGAATATTGAAGTAATATAGTGCAGAGATACTGGTATGGAATTTAAGACCCAAACCTTGTTTTGAAAGTCAACATTTGATGCATCCGTGGCTGCAACCTGAACACCAAGACAATTTTTCGGGTTAATGCAGAAGGGGCAGAAAATAGTGTTGAATACACATCCATCTGCTTTCCACCAAATCCCCTGTCCAGCAGCATCATTGCCAGGGCTTCCACAGAGTCTCTTGTCAACAGATGATATATCTGACACCACAACACGCACAGTTGATGTACTGAAAGCTGGAGTTCCCGTAGTCTCCTTCCATAGAGATAATACATGGACTTTTGAAGAAGAAATTACTGAACACATAACATTGAGATAATTTTCAGGAAGACCTAATGGATTTCTACATCGCAAACAGAAGATTTGCAGTCTCTGATCCATATTAAGGCGAGGAGGCATATGTGACCCAGAGCTAACAGATTCTGAAGATGGAGAATTCTTGGACTTGCTAAATTCATTTTCTATGTGATTATGCTCGCTGCTTCTGTGGTCTGTGTCCATGACTGTTACTAAGATAGCCAATGGACTAAAAGTATTAGGAGCTTCAGTAACAGGACTATCAAAGGGCTGTAGATGGTTGAGAGATGATAAACCCAAGTATTTTCTCCTTTTCTGAGCATGAGAATTGACACTCCAGGGAGATTCTGCTTCAGATATTGCGCTGCTTGCATTAGCAGTTGTTGCTCTCTCAGGAGTGGACATTGCCATGGTAGGTTTGGTAGGAGCAGCATCTGAATTTGGTAAGGAACTTGGTTGAAATAGTGATTGCTCTTGAATCTCAGAGAAGGATTTTTTTCCATTTGGAGTCAAGTAATCATTGTTGGGGCAAGATATAGGAGTTACAGGACTTTTGACATGCATAGCAGGTGTTTCCTTAACAAAGGTTAATTCAGTGTCATCAGGACACACTGGCACTGATGAAGTCGCAGATAATCTGCAAGCATAGAAATTCCAGATAAATGGCAAAAGAAATTAGAAATGTAAAACCAAGACCACCACAAACAAAACTATTTCATACATTTAGGGCTTGTTCTGTTTATATTTTTTGAATTCATTTTGAGTCTTGTCTTTGAAGAATAAATATTAAGTAAAAGAAGGATTTCATTTCCCTTGTTTTGAGCATTTTCAATTTTTTAAACTGAAAAGCTCAAAAGGTCCTTTGAAAAATTTGAAAATGCTCAAAACAAGGGAAATGAAATCCTTCTTTTACTTAATATTTACTTTTGAAAAACAAGACTCAAAATGAATTCAAAAAATATAAACAGAACAGGCCCTTATAATGATTGCCGAAGTTTTGATATTATCTCTGTGGTCAGCTGTTAAACAGAATATTGAAGTTATGGCATCAAACAGAACACAATCTTCTGAACCATAAACCATATATTTTCATGCTCAAATTTAACAGTCAATACTGCAATTTTTCCAGGCTGCAGGTATTGTATATTCAATGATACAAATTGGAGGCTTGTTTTACCTAGACTCTTTGTCAGAATCACAGCCTAGGTCGATGTATTCTATGCATGCGTCTTTCTCATCTTTCAGCATCGCAACTTCACTTTTTGTATTTGTACACAATGAATCGTACTTTGTACTTTGAATTGAAGGATGGTCCAATCTGGAAATTCTTACACTAGCTAACAAGCCGTTTGATTCCTGTACAAATTGAGCGGATCCATTTACATTCTGATTTTTCTCTGGCATTGTCTCACTTTTCTGATTCCCAGATTTGATATTTATGTCGTCAACATCTGTATTTTCTAATGAATTAGCTTTTGTGCCAAAACGGTCCTGCAATAGAATAAATCAAGAACACCTATAATATTTCTTTACAAAGACTCAGAACTTAAAGAACTCTATGTACTTTGATTACCTTCACATTGTCAAAAAAGGATTTTAAGCCCTCCAGTGATTCCTCAAAGCAGTCATACTGCCTAATTGCCTTGCGTAACCATTTTGAAATGTATGCTTTATTTCTGTCTTTGCAGAAACGCTCATCTGCATGCAACCAGTGGATATTCGGTGATGATAGATCCTATCAATGAAGCCTTCAGAAGATAGAGACCAACATGTGGACAGTGGAAAGGTAAGAAAATGAGCTTCCAAAAAAAAAAAAAAAAAAAAATCCTTTGCTAGCATTTGTGTTCAGAATCTGCTTAATGCTATTGCTACCTAAATTTGAAAACTAAATGAACCGACCCTGAAGTTGCATGGATAAAATTCTAAGTGGTGTCAATGCACCACTCAGAACCATAATTATGGCACCTCCTGACCAACTGTACCACAAAATAATTCTGTGTTTTATATGTATTCTTTTGGATGGACTGCTATGTTTTAGCATTTTTCTTTGTCTGTTTCTTTAACAAACCATTCGTCTTTTAAGCAAGTTCAGTGGCACGTTTAATCTCAGTCATATTATTTTCCATTTCTCTCTCCTTTTTGAAGCAAACTTGCTAACATTCAATTGGAAGTAACTCATTTTCCTCTCTTAGTTTTTAAGTGTAAATATGATGAGACATCACTTGTGCTATCTCACCTAAAGGTGTAAAATAGTTTATTAGATGACTGCTTAAGTAGACTTACAAACAACCAAGTAGAAAGTGATGAAGAAGCATTTATAATCAATTTATCTTCTGACAAAAAGTTCAGAGATGCTTCTCCTTCCAAGTAGAAGAGCTGAAGTAGTATTGCCTCCGAATACCAAATATAACCAGCTTCAAGATCACTTTATCCTATTTCCTAACAGAAGTAGATGGATGTACCTAAAAAGATGATAGCTCCATAGTCAAATCTGTGCCGTATGCAACGACCTAGAAAGAAGAAGCAAGGATCACAATTATCAAAAGAGATTTTGCAGTGTTCAATCAAAAGAAAATCTCATTCAATACTAAACTATGCTTCCAAATTAAAATTACAGAAGTGAACTTGAAGGTATTCAGTTGATTGAGATATATTCCAATTTTTAGTTCTCAAATTGCACCCCACACTTCATAAGCCTGCACGAGATTATGATGTCTGCGTAAAAGATCGGATTTTTTAACTTTCATGTGAACATTGTACGGGGTAAAGGGAAGAGGTATAGAGATCTAGGGAAAGAAAGAGGCCAGAATCAAACTGAAGAAAGTAAAATAAGTGAGTTAGCGAGTTGTGCAACGGTTGATGGTTCAAAAATTTTTAGGGAAGGCAACTCTGAGCAGCATGCCGTCTGGTCGAGGTCAGTGGAATTATTCAGAACTTTTGGTCTGCCTTTTTGCAAATGTGATTCTCTTACAGCATCTCTCTAATTTGAAGAGTCAAGTCTAAAAATTTTGCTCCAATAGACTCTCTATAATTTAACATTATCATGAGGATTTGACTCCCCAAATTTGGAGGGTCAAACTCTATAGTTTAATTCATCGAAGAAGTTTCAAATTCCAATCATCTTGGTTAGACCAAGTGATTGAATATTTATGAGCAAAAATAGAATACAGTAACAAATAACTAAGAGGGAAGCATGGAGGAAAAAAGAAAGAAAATGGATATAACATACTTATTGGAAGAAGTATAATGAAGGGCCTATTCACTAAAAAACTAAGAGCTTGTTTGATCCTATTTATATGGGAAATTTATAATGAAAAGAGAGGTAGAATGTATACTGGAAATATAAAAATGAGTGAAATATGTGGTTGTAATTGAACAGTTATCAAATCAAATGTCAAATCAATGGTAGGTAAATTTATAAATTAGGAGAATAAAGAGTATCAAACAAGCTCTAATATATTCTCTAAATTTAAAAATGCTATTTAACTATAGTTTTTTGTGGATGCTCTTAGGACATTAAAATTCCCATCAATTAGACCACCTTGCCTATACTTCAAAGAACCCCAATTCATTAGCTGACAAGTAAATCACTTCAAAGGACATCGTGGCAAATGAAGGAAACAAATGTCAAATACTGAACTACTCAATTTTCAAGCAATTTTCAGATTTGGTTTCATCCAAGATATAGAAAATTTGGACAAAGATGAAATGAATGTATCTCGTGGATGTAAGCAGAAAAAGAAAGACGCAAAAGTTGGGGATTTAGATGGCATGCAAAGTGAAGTGAATGGAGGAAACCTAATAAACAATCTGTTCTTGGACTTAAAGTTTGAGTACAACATATTGGAGTGGAAACAACAGTGAAAATTCAGGGTAATAGTTATAAGTGTAAAACCTAAGAAATACCTATTGCTTGGTTAACTGCACGGAATGCTTGAGTACAGTACCACTCATTTCCATTCACAAGGTTCTTTGATGACTCGTATGTATCGTTAAACTTCTTCTTTTGTGAAACTTTAATGTCATTACTGATGAAAAAGAAACAGAAGAATAAATCATAAAAACAAAAACAGTAATTAATAAACAAGTTTAATAGTAAAGGAATATTTTCTTACACGCTTGGAAAGGGTATCCCAACAATTACCTGATGCAGTTAAGGAGAACATGGGATGGAAAAGCAACTAACGTAAAGCAGAATGGAAGTGTGAAAGTTTTCTACCTTTCTGCTAGAACTATATTTTTAAGCATCCGGGTTCAGTTCTTCAGGAACAGTTAGCAAATAGAAATATATACATCATGTTCCCAGAACAGACCACTGATACCAATAGGTTCAATACAAACTTAAAATGGCATGAGCCTATAAAAATCACAATATGCGAGTATATTAAGAAGGATACAACAACTCGAGCATTTTCATCAGAGAAGTCAATCCCTTCAGAAACCTGCAAGCAGGACATCTAAATGAGAAAACTTTTGATTACAAGAGTCATGTTGTATTTGAACATGATTCCTGTACACTTTTTATGATATTTATTGAATGTGATCTTAAAACTAAAGTCTCAAAAATTTTTGGGGAAATAAACAAGAGGCGTATGTGATTGATATGATAGATTTAGCATCAATCTGAAGTGTGAGAAATATGAGCTTTGAAAGAGAGGAGCACCATAGCTGCAGAATAGTAGTTTTGGAGAAACCCTAACTGAGGAGAACTATTCATGCATTCTTGAGAACTTATGGGGTGACTCTTGACTTTATGATGTTAAATCTTACTGGCAATTGATTCTGGGAAATGAATTAAATTCTATTCTTAGCATTGTGAACACGTGATATAGAACAAAAGGTATGAAGTAAAGGGAATATTATAATAAAAAAGGCAATAAGGGGTTGGACATTCTGTTAGAATCTCTAACCTCTTACTAAAAATGATGTCTGAAAGGTTCTTATTTTCTCTAGGATGTTTGTATAATTCTATCATTTGAATTTTAACCACAAATCAGCTTTTCTCCCCACTAGCCACAGAATTGGTATTGGTACTCTAGCTATTTTCTGCTACAGATTTCAATTAAGCATTATTACTTGTGTCATCTCCATCTCTTAAAGTGTTAGTTTCGGTTCCCGGTGCATATTTATTGAAACCAAAACATGGTTCGGTTGTGCTGGACAGACTGTTGATCTACGACGATTGCATGGTGCCGTCATAGCATATCACTTTTTGGTTAGCGAAAACATGGAGGTAATTTTTTATACATTTCATCTACAAGGCATTGTTTTCATGTAATGTTATTAATGCCTTGTTATTAATGTTTTCATGTAATGCATTGTTTTATCCATGTGTTTGATCCAGTAAAACGTCACTTTGGAGCATGTAGAATGACAAAACAATCGAGTGGTTTCTCTTAATTACCTTGCCTCGACAAACCGCAAGAAAAGCAGCACCGTTTTTAGCAGTTTTCAGAGATTTTACCTTGTCTCCACCTTTAACATTCCACTTTTTACCATGTATCTTTCTTCCGATCACCCGTCTTGTACTCTGACAAATGGAATTATAGTAATTCTTCAAAACATGCTGGAAACCATCCTGGCTGCTTCCTCTTGGTTCTAAGCAAAATACAAAATCATGGATCAATGACAGCAGTGGTAGACGTGACAGGAAAACAACTTTATTGCGCCCCATTTTTCAAGAAATATTTGCTCAAGTTACTCCATTAAATTGGATAACACACGTATAAAATTGTATAATTGTAAAACTCACACAATTCTTGAAATGAATTAAAATTATCGTACCAACAAAGAGGGATTTTCGAGCATTCAGATGTGACCATTGACCTGTTTCCTGCCAACGATTGCTTACTTTATCCAGCAGCTTATAGCTAGGAAAGAATACCAGACACCCACCAGGAACAACTTTGCATATTTCTTCTAAAGACTTGCCAAGAGAATCCTTTGCAAAGAGCACAATAACATGCCGTTTAAGAAGAATTTATTCAACATGGGTCACAACAAGTAAAGACTGTCAAGGTACCTGGAAAGCATACTCATCTGCTGTCTTGTAACTTGCATTTAGGGGATAATTACCTGGACCTTTGGAAATCACAGCAGCCCAGACCTGTGTTAATTGGCTGAGAAATTAGTTTTGGCATGCACGAGACAAGCAAGTGCAACCAGAGAAGCACAAATGGTATGAGAAGCAATTCAGTCTACCTGGGACTCAACGTCTATGACGTGTGGAGCTTCCAGACAAGTTCCAAATTGAACACCAAGTTCAGATGAGAAGGTGTTCAGTGGAGATAGAGTCCTGTAAATAAGATGACGCATGTAGAGCAAAACTAATGGAAGGAACCAGCGTGTAACACAGACTGCAAGAAACATTATAAAGTTATAGCAGAGATGTAAATATAATTAGTATCTTCTATTCTTCCATGTGGAATACTTACTGTTGCACAGTTGAAAATCTTGTATCTCATTTATTGAAGTAACATAATCACTAGATGGGACACAAAGCGAGCAAGATTCGCAGGATAACTACCAAAGGATTTTATTCCATAAAATGCATAGATTTTCTCCAAAATACCACTGTGAATCCATCTGCTGACCTCATAAGTGAAAAATAACTAGACTAAATTATAGTCTGAAAATGAACTGTACAACTCTAACCAATGAACATAGGCCATTCCAATGATTAAAAACAGACACTGTTGTCAAGAAAAAAACATTGGACATAAGGATGTTTACCCTGATGTAAGAATCACTGACTGAGAAACATGAGCTATGCTTTTGAAGACAACAGCTGGATTCAAGCACCATAAACTAAATATATGCGACCAACCACCTGCAGAAGTTCACAGGCCTCTCTTGAGGAAAAGAAACTCCCGAAGTGGCTATTACAAACATAAAGTTTTTGAATATCCCATAGATACAATCGAGCCACTACAGCAGGTCTCTTATGCATACTAAATCTATAACAAACCTGCATGGTTGCTAAAAAATGATTGAGTTTCAAATTGCTCAAGTAACGTGGCAATGCATAACAGAAGCGAGAAGTGGCACAGACTAACAAAAGGAGAGAGAACACAAGAGAATTTGGGGAGGATGATTGAATCGCTCACTATATTAGCAACCGATTCAATACCATGTACAATTGAGAATCATTTAACATATGTGACAAATTATTTTTATAAATAATGTATAGTTGGAAATGAACTTTGGGGGAAAATGATTTTGAAAAAATCTCTCTCAAATAAGCTTTGACCCTAACATTTGTGGTAAGGAATAAAATTAAATATACAAAAACAAATTCCGCTTTTATAAATATTCTGTCCCACTTAAATTTTGCTCAAAAGTTAGTCAACAAGACAAACATCATTTCAAGTCACATAGTTTATATAAAAAAATTATTTTTTAAATTTCCCTATAATTTGTCTACTTTTTCATCACACTTACTCCTAAAGAATCACTTCTTAAGAAAGCATTTCTCAGCCAAGCTACACTGGATAACCCTTTAATTTTATGTCTTAAGGGGAAGCCTTCCAATCAAAACAATCTGCAAATCATGTGTTGGAACAGCCAGTCTCCTTGATCTTCCTAACTCTCTTCACTACATCTTATTTTTCAACAGAATCTGAAAGGGTCCATTTGGGAAAGAATTTGACTGTCTGTTAGTTTATCACCCTTGTAGTTATTGTTTCCAGTAGGCTCTCACTATTGCTAAACAAAATGTAAAATGGAATCTTAAAAAGAATGTAGCCTCTAAAATATTACCCAAGCAAACAAGAATAAGTTCAGTTAAAAAACTCGTAAACCTTCTGTGATCAAGATTTATTGAGAAGTGACCGTAAACCCTGAACTTCAGGAATTTGCCATTAAAATTTTAATAAAAGTTGTGGGTCCAACAAAATGTGTGCAAGACTTGTTGACTTTATGTTGGCGTTTTAGCTTAAACATTTTTGAATAAAATCAATCTCCTCCAAATAAGGGGACAAGATCTCAACTAACACAATTCTAGATGCTTCATACAATATTCAAAGAGTGCCCACTCATTTTTTATGGCGTACACTCTCACAGATCCAGGCCACCGCTATATGGCAAACTCAAACACCTATATATATTTGCCTAGCCACAGAGTTTAACTTACAGCCAGGGGAATTAGTTTATTACCAGGTCTACAAATCCCTATTGATAGCTGAAATAAGAAATTTTTTACACCATGAAGTTATAGCAGAAAAATAGAAACCATTTACTTACCACCCTCACTTTTAGCAGATCTTTGCAATGCTAGCTCATAGTCACAAGCATGGACACCATCTCCAGAGAAGAAATAATTAAGTGAAGAGAACAATCCTGTGTGATAATGATACCAATTCCACCTTCAGAAATTTACGTTATCAAATAAGTTAAGAATTAAGGATTAAAGAAAAGACACCTTCAAGTGTAATTACGGACATTCCACTTAAATAAGGGACATCCGGCTCAGCTTCTGTAGCAACTCTAATTGCCTTCAATCATGACAAGATAACATGAGGGACTCTTTAAGATATGGATAAAAATAAGAGGAAGACAGACACTTCTATATCAGGACCACTTTCAACAACAGGATCAAGAAATTTGAGATTAAAACACAGTAAGAAAGACATCAAAAAAATAAAATAAAATAATGGGACGGGAAAGAACAAGGCCCAGAAAAGGAGACTTTCACACCCAATTCAAGAAGTCAGGTGAGTCTCTTGCTTGGTGCAATGCAGCAAAAAAAGAAATGGAATCTTTGGTGGTTTACCACTGCCTTTCAACCCTTGGGCTGCAATGCATGCATGCAATTGGTGAAGAAAAAGGATGACACGTGGAATACTTGTGTTGATTACAAGGATAAAAATCTGATTATTGCTAAGCAACAATAATTAGAACTTTTATAACAACTAATTAATTTAGTTTAATTGCTTATTTAAAATAGATTAAATTACCTTTGCAGCACATTCCCATAAGATTGGAAAACGTGCAGGTGATATGTTAGCTTCATCCAGCTCTTTCAAAGCCTTATCGCCAGTCCAACTACAAGAAAAAAGATTTGGCAACAAGAGAAAATGAAAAAGTTAAGACAATGATTTGAGAAGGCAATTATATATTTTCTGTAGAATGCAATCAAATTATGTCTGAGAAAGAAGATAAGCACAGTTCTAGGGTTCAATCCCTTTGTAGCAAGGCTGGTCAGTGAGTAGAAGCTTAGTGCCCCATCAGCAGTGGTGGCAGAAAAGAATTTTTCAACTTAAAGTGATATTGGTTAAAAGCCGAGAACCTAGTGTGGGAAAAATTTTTATTTTTGAAAGAAATTCCAAACATTGAACCTTTATTATGTTTGAGTTATTTTTTTGTTATAAATATGGAAAACCTTAAACAAATAGTCATAATCATTTGTTAATTACTCTTTTTAAACTAATTATTCTAAATGATATTTGAAAGATATATATTTAGTTAAGAATTAAATTATATTCTATGGAAAGCACTAGACGGGATCATACATTCATAGAGAATTGGCAGTAGAAGGGATCAACAATATGAGTCAATAAGCATATATGATTACAACTTACCAGTAGAAGTAATGTTGAAATCCAAGCTTTTGTAATGTTTTCTTCCTCCTGTCAATCCAACTCAATATGTCCTATGGGTGAAAAAGGATTCACTTGACAGTTGTAAATGAAGTTCTGGACACAAATGGAACTTGCATGGATTAAAATGAGGACCTGAGTCATCTCCAATAAAGGTTGGTAAGTCAAAGCATTAGTGAGACTCAGCTTTTCTAGTTCAGTCTGCAGAGCTTCCAAAATGCTAAGTGGTAAGATATATGAACAGGTAAGGAGTCATAGAGTTCCAGGCTTGTACTTACAAATCAAAACATCTTCTTCAATATCAACGCTACCAGCATCACGAGCTGTGTCCTCTATATTACTGAAAAGGGTGAAACGATTAAAGAACTAATAACGAGAAGAAACTGATGCCATTAATCTCTAGGATAATAATGAACAATTACCACTTCATAGAAAAGCCAAGTATTATTTAGGATAAAATTCTGTCCCAATCCTCAAGTTTCAAGGCAATCATCTTTAGAGTTGAAGAAAAGGTATAGAATTCCTCTATGTTCCTTAAATCTTAATTTCTAATGTGTGCCGGTAGTAAACTAACAGCTACTATGTTAAGATCCTTTTTCAGTAATATTAACATTTTGAACCATCTGAAAAGGCACAAAGACAGTGACTGGTTCCTATATTTTGTCAAACAAATTCGCTATAAAAAATATTGTTATCTGGAAGGCAAGTGACTACTTGTAACATACTGTGCTTCATCAAGAATGATAATGCTCTGATTAATATCTACTTCCATTGCATTCCGTATGACTGGATTAATAATGTAGCTATATGGGCAAAATACCAACTCTGCATCTTGTGCCATGGACCGTGCTGCAAAATAAGAACAACCTGCAGCCAACATAATTTCTCAAAGACTCACGTTAGCCAAACCGTCAAAGCCTGAGAAAGTATTAACAGAAGGATGCAGTTAACCTTTGACAGTTTGTCCAATGTTGACTAGGTCTTCAATATCATGGACCCCGTGACAGCCTCCTCTTTCAAGTGATGGATGGCCTTTGACTTTATGGACATTTCTAACAAAAGCCACAAAATTGGGTAAGTAAATTTTGTTTAACCATGACTACAAAAGTGCAAAGCAGTAAAGCTAAAACAAATTTAAACTCACTTGGATTCTGAGCAGCCAACTCCATCATCCTTCAGAAGTAACTTACTAGAATTTTAAAAGAAAATATACGTCAGAAGTAAAAGAACAAGTGAAAGAAACTGGTCTTTTTTCAAAAGAAGAAAGCAGCACCATTGCTCGTCAATATTATCTTGTCCGCGCAAATGCGGGTTTGTGCAATATTGCTTCCTTGATCCCTGTAAGACAAGAAAAGGAAGGGATGTTTTCAGACAGAGCTAAAGTGAAAAGAATAGGATTACAGAGGATAGTTTTGGAAGTTTCTAATCTCTACGGCGAAAACATATTATTCACCAAAATTTGAGTCCATGTCTCCCTGACAAGCTGACCCTTTCTTTGATCGCTTATGATTTCATTTGTTACCTCAATTTTTCCAATGATTTCATGTTTTCTGTTTGAAGGAGACGTTTTTGTGACATGTGAAAAAGGTGCAGAACAGTATACATACTTAGAAAGCGTTATCTGAGAATTGGATTAAATAAACTGTGTACAAATACAATCATAAACTCATGCAAAACAAAATGTGTCCATAAACAATTAAAGATATTGTACAATCGAACCTCAACAAAGGTCCTTTCAACTTGTGCCTGAATATGGAAATTCCTTTTGTCATGAACTCTTTTCAATCATCTACGTCTACAATATAAAAAAGGGGGAATAAGTGGAAAACTTTTGATTTCCCATTTTCCCCCACTTTATTTCTTTAATTTACACTAGTGCCCCCTATTTAATATTTAATTAATTTAATTTTTTAATAATTGTTAATAAGTTTTAATCAATTCCTGAATTTTAGGGATTGGTTGATCCTCTTTAACATATCTCTTTATAATTTCACCTACTACTGATTTGACTACTGATTTGATAACTATTCATTTAGAACCACAAATTTCAAATTTCCATTAAATCTACACCATTCATTTTACCTCTATATAATTTCTTCTTTTTAACTCAATTACATAAAGAGGATCAAATAGCCACTTAACTTTTCACTTTCAAGCTTCCAAGTCTTTTGCTTTTTTCCCTATTTTCACACAATTTATGAATTTAATATTTTATTAAAAATAATCTAAATCGAACTAATAAATCGTCTATTATTTATAGCTTTAAAAGTTAGCACCCATCTGCAAACTCATCTTAATGATTTTTAATGAGAAATAAGAGAGAGAATGAGTGTGGTTGAATTATAGAGATTTATGCAATATATGCAGGTCCCATGAAATATGCAGATTTGATTGGTTTGACCAATTTTCATTTAAAAATAGAATTGATTTGCAAACATAGGCTAAACATTATTTTGCAAATTGTTGCACATGTTACAATTTAAATTAATGATGAAACATTATATGCATATATACTCAATTGGTCACTAGAATCTAAAAAGAAATAATGGAATGTGATCCTAGATCAGTTTTCTTCTTCGACCAACTGATATACTATAACTCACCTAACATAAGATTTATCAGTTTACTCCTACTATAACGGTCACTCTCAATCAACCCTATATCATTCTTTTCTTTACATTTCTATCACTTATCCCAATGAAGTTACAATAGCACTATTACAAATTATTTCAAATGCATGTAGATATGATTCAATTTTCATACAAGACGTGAAATGCAAGTGCTTATTACTACTCTTATGCTAATAAGCTTGGAGGATTTAAGTACCTAAAGGAAATCTTGTGCCTTTGTTTGTTAACATGTTTAACTTACGCTGAACAGAATTCACAAATTCAGAAGTAATATGCATACAGAAAGTATGATGAACCAAGTCAAAATGAGCTACAAGTACTATAGGATACATTTTTATAGCAACATAGCATCGCTTTTCAGATAACTAGATTTGCAAATCGTCTTGGTATACTGGCATGTGCAGTACCGAATGCGCTGATCGTGTGAAATGCTCAACGGAAACTAGAAAATTTAGCTAAGTTCATTTAAGTATGATTCAGAAATATTACCAAGACAGCCATACCACTCGGTAAGATGTTTTCTTGTATTCTTGGATCACTTGAGAAATTTGTCCATGAGTCCTCCTATAAAGTCACCAACAAGAACTAGCTGTTCTAAATGCACAGCTTCGAAAAATTAAAGCAAGCATAATTCTAGTATTAAAAGCAGTGGATAAACAATACTGCGGAAAGCAGAAGATTATATGACCATTATGATCTGGTATCATGTTCATGGTCGACATAATCCTTTACAACCTAATTAGTATCCTCACCAAAATATCAAATTCTGTTCTACAAATTTGTCACAAAAAAAAAAAAAAAAACTAATTTTCACTGTCAAAGTAGATGAAGCTTACGAAGCATAAAAGATGGTGGGAACTACTTTTGACTTCTCCTTTCTAACATTTGTTCGCGAAGATATAGCTACAGCCGGGTTTCCTGAAGAAAGTAACCAAGAAAAGTCTAGAAAGATAAAGTTGTGAAAAACCTGATTCTGCAGTTAAGTTAATCTACAAAAAGGCTATTAAACTAACAGTCTCGCGAGTTATAAAATAGCAATGTGCAAAACTCATCCCAGTAAATTCAAAAATGCAACAGTTAAATCACTAAGAAGCAGAGGAACAGAGAAAGGTAGCGGTAATGCAGAAAGGGCCTCCATTGATGTTCCGTGTACGAGACCTCGCCAGCATTATAACCCAATTTTATCTTATTTAAAGACAACAAAATAAAATTGTCAGCTTTTTTATCGTATTCAACACCTGAGGGCTGGGTCTCTGGTATAAAACCACCGCCATGATTAATCGGATCAGTAACCGCCTCTGGGTTGGGCTTAGAGCTCGAGTGCGTCAATTCGCCCTTAAGAAACTTCATTTTCCAATTCTGCTGCCACGCAAGGGTCGAGCAAAGTATCGAGAGTGATTTCCCGGTGCCGGTGGGTGACTCAAGCAACGCGTGGCAGTTCCCATCCCTCTGCGATCGATCCAGAGTTGATATTACCCGGTTCATGAAGGCAAGCTGCGGGCCATATGGCTGGTACGGGAATTCCACCGGAATGCCTCCGATATGGACTGTGTTCTTGGAGGGTTTTGGAATGTGATTAAGTTTAGGGTTAGGGTTTGGTGGTTTGGGAGTGGAATCCGCCATTTTTACACACAAATGGTGTTTTTGCTTTCAAAGTTCAGTCCAGTGGTTCTATGAAGGTTTTGGTGGAATATTTTTAGCGGCATTTTGGAGTAGTTGGGGCGGGACTTAAATTTTCCTTTTCTTTTCATTTTTCTTTTTTTTTCCCTTTTTTTTTTGTAGCTTTCAATGGAAGAAATCAAGAACCTATTGTGTTTTAGAATTTTAATTTTTATTATTAATTGTTAGTATATGTAACAATATATATGATAAAAACCAAAAGTAATATTGTGGTAAAACACACTTTTTTATTTTCCACGCCATAATTAAATTTTGTGCATGTTTAATTCAATTTATGGTAGTTGATTTCTCTACTCTTCTCGACGGTGAAACACTTGATTATCCAAACAATTACCACCACCAACAAATGATCATCGAAACTCCAGGCAAGCTAGCAAAATCATCAAAGAAATTCATGAAAGTTTACTGGATCATCATTATTAAACAAAATGATTTAGAGTGTGTTTGATTCACTTTTTCAAAAAATATTATAATCTCACATACTACTGATTTAACAACTACTCATTTATAACCATAAATTTCAAGTTTTTATTAAGTCTATACCACTTATTTCTCCTCATTATCATTTATCTTTATGAATCAATCAACATAATGAGAATCAAACAGCCGCTTAATAATCGGTTAAAATTGACATGGACAGGGATCTTTGCAAGATAGTACTATAACCCAGTTCATGAAACACAAACTGGCATATGAGAAAGCCCTGGAAAAGTTTCATCCATCTATGTAACCTCACGCGAGGATTGAATGGAAAGATTATTGGGGGGAACGATAACCGATGTTTGCATATTATTCCAAAACAAAACTCCATTGACTAATCATAGAATGTATAAAGGTCATGGTTGAGGATTTGAGTGATTGCCAGGCATAAAACAGAGATTATGGTTCGAAAATACTCTCCATCTCATTAAAATAAACTTATATTTCTTTTTCTTATGCCCCATAATTTATATGTGGTTGAAATATTAGTTCATCCGCACACCAAAAAAAAATCCTAATAATTTTTTAGATAAATACCTATTTTTCTGAGTGAAAAAATTGAATGAAATTTGGCCCCTCATTTAGCTTTTCCCCCTATATTTTTCCCCAACATTGAGAGTACCCTAATTTAACACTAGTCATTTAAACGTGCAGTGCACGTTGTGTGACACAAAAAAATATGTGTGGCAGTATATAATTTGACAAAAATGTGTTCATAAACTCCTCTTAGTAATACTTATTTGAGCATATCATCAATCACTTCGTCAAAACTCATGAAATTAATTTAGTGAAGATGTGTAATGATAATTACAATTGTCAATTTTGAAACTTACAATTTATCACATTAGTAGAGATTAAAAATACTAATCATGATGAAGAAATTGAATGTAATTAAGCACACTAATTGAAATTAACATGTGTGTAATTAATATGGAGTACAAAATGGTGTGTAATTAGCATTTGGACACAATACGGAGGGTAACAAATGAGGGCAATAAAGAAATATTATTCTCAACCCTTCCATATTTATTAGTCGTATAAATTAGTATGGAAATTTTCTTTGAGTAACAAATGAAGGTGAAACTGGACAAATGTGCAAATAATCACTGGAAAATAGATATGATGAAAATTTCACATTACATGTTGATACGGAGTAGAACCAAAATCTTTGTAATCCGATATGTATAAAGAAATGGAAGAAACCTTAAAATGAGATTTGCAATTCTCATAGTAGAAAATAAACATTAGGTGCCACATACACTGATGTACGATATAATACTAAACACTAACGTGAGCACATTATTACCCCTACAAACCACATCAATGCCTGGTATTATGTCGTACCATCCATCTAGTGCGTTATGTTGCTTAATCAAAATCAATATTTTATACCCTTTATGTTCATTTAAATATTTGAAAGCAAAAAAAAAAATGAAAATTACTGTTTTTTTTTATGAAGATTACAATGGGTCATGCCACTTATTTAGACTAATAAGAATCAAGGATGCTCTCGCTTATTGATGAGAGTTATTTTTCCCGTTTGAAGAACCAGCCATTTGTTACAACAAATGTGCCAACAATTGTCTAAAGGGATTACAAACAATCGATGCAAATTCAAATAAGAATATTTATCTAAGTTCTATTAATTTAAAGATGCTAATTAAGTAGAGCAAAATGACAATAATGAAAAATATTTGAATCCAAATCACATGCATCAAATTCATGATCTAAGTAAAAATTTGTCTTCCAAATTTAACCTTTTTTTTTCCAAATTGAGCACAAGATTCTACTTCAAATAATTATATAATCGAAATGCATAAAACTCATAAAAAGAAGAGAGGGGGAAGAAAAATTTTAGTTGGCACAAATTGATTGAGCAATTTAACACTATTTATTGAGATTATACGTGGAATGCACATAAATCGTGCATTTCCATAAAGAACCAAATGAATGATTCCTTCAAAATTCATGCAAATCCATAATGTATTGTTTTAAAATCTAATAAAACTTATAAATAGATGTTATAAAAATAACATCCAACACGGTCAATTTGTAACTATCAATTGATTACATAATTAAGACTATAAAAAACTATACGTTAAATAAATGTAATAAAAGGCTAATTAATTTTAAAAGTCTAAGAGGTTGTTTGAACCTCATTATTTTTTTCTTTTATAAATTCACATGTCATGATTTGACTATTGATTTGACAAGCACTCAACAATCACTACACATTTTAAAATTTAATTAAATCTTCACCACTCATTTTCACTCATTATAAATTCTCTTTATAAATTGCAAAAATAAAGAGCTTCAAACAAGCTCTGAGGTTATGTTTGACAATGGCAAAACAAAGTTAAGGGTAAAATAGAGAAGTGGATGTTTTACACTCATTCCTTCTTTTATATACTAGTAGAGTGAACATGCGTTGCACGTGATGTTAATAATTTGCGTTCAACTATATTACCTTATAATGTCAACTGGGGTCAAAAAAAATGTTACCTTTTGATGATTTCTATTATCTCATATTCTCATTCATTAAGAGCTTGATGATGTGGTTATGTTGTCTCTAGAGCTTCAAATGTACAAAAAAGAAAGTTAATAAAAATCAGTTTTTTAAATCAGTTGAATTTAATAGTAAATATTATACCTTTGTTGAAATAATTCTTTGTACACAATATTTTTTGTGTACGTAAATCTCATTGCGGTAGATTTGTCTGATTTGATGAACACTTTAGCGATATACATAGAGATTCCCCTTGAAAGTACAATATATAGTTGACCGTGACAGAAAACATGTTCAGGTAGATATAGCCCAACGTGAGGAATTGTTTGTTCTTGCGCTTTATTTATCGTCATTGCAAAGCAAAGACGCACCAAAATTGCTTTCTCTTAAATTTGAATGGATATCCCTCGTCATTTGCTGGACTAAGAGGTATAGTAAGACTTGCTTCCCAGAACGTTGGCCCCGTTGTAATTTCTGCACGTATGACATTATTACTGAAAGCTTTGCATACCATTCTTACTCCGTTGCAAAGTCCATTTGACAGATCTAAATTCCTTAATAGCATAATTGGACAATGTTTTTTGAAAACCAATTTATATGGCGGAACTCCGTTTGGCAGTAATGTGTTCAAAAATTCTTCTTGATAGTAAGCATTTTGTCGTCAACTGCTTCATCAAAGCTTATGTATTCTTTAGATTGTCTAGGGAAAATGTCAATAAGCATCTCATTTAAATGATCACCATACTCATTTTTTGTTGTCAAAATTGCTCTATTTGTGATATAATCAGGAGATTGAATCTTGATCCAAGTCGGGAAAATGTTGTGGATTAATATAGATTCTGATGAATCTTTTGCTTCTTCAATGAGCATTTCTTCTAGGAGCGAAATGAGATCTTCATCTATTCGTCCATTGCCAACTCTTAAAAGAAAATTTAAAAAACTCAAATCACTAAGTGCTCTCATATTTTTAGTAAGTTTGAATTTTTCCATTTTGTCCAATAGATACGACCTCACCAAATTGATATCCATTGTTTGTTATCTTGTAGCTCGAGGCACAACAGGAAGTACTAGTCTAAAATCACCTCTGAATATAAAAACTTTCCACTAAATGGTTTACGATTTTCCATAATATCTCGCAAATATCTGTCAGCTGTCTCAACCATGAAACGTTTTGCCATTGGTGTTTCATCACATATGATTAATTTTGCTTTTCTAAGTAACTTAGCTTTTCTACTTTGCTTTGATATACTGCACATGCTTGTTTCTGTTGTTTGAAGCGGTATTCCAAATCGTGAATGTGTTGTTTGACCGCCTAGTAGTATTGCACCTGCTACACCTGAAGTTGCTGTTGCAAGTGCTATTTTTCCTTTAGACCTTACATTTGCAAGCAGTGCTCGATAGAGGAAAGTTTTACCAGTTCTGCCTAGATAATCTATAAAGAACACATCACTATTTTCGGTATTTACTTGTTTAATTATTACATCATAAGCTATTTTTCTGTTTTGAATTTTGCTTCAATTCAACAAGTAAATCCTCTAGAGATATTTCAATACTTTTTTATTCTAATATTTATTTTCTCTTTTCAGTATCTAGATGATCAGATTCTATAGTTGGCAAATCATACTATTCAATTTTCTTTCCCATGGACTCTAAAATGTTCTTTATATCTTTTAAAGTAAAATGTACCTGGGAGTTGATAGAGCAATTCCTTCTTTTTTTTTAATAATCTTTAGATAATGAGTCAAAATACATGTCCAATAACTTCCTTATTTCGGTAGGCTCGCAATACACTAATATAGTAGCAAATAATATTCGCATGGCCTTTAGCATTTCACACGTCGATGCTTCATTTAAACAATCCATAATAGTATTGTTAGACTTAAGAAGTCATCTCTGTTGTGCAGCTTCTTTAAATGTTGAATATATTACTCCATCAACAGTTTGTAGATACTCAAAAGAAGTTAGACCATTGACATGATTGAGTAGTAATCTTAAGTAATATCTTTCTCCTTCAATGGGAGATACTCCATTTATTCTTGATGTCACTATTCATCTTTTCCTTAGTGTCCATTTCTTTGTTTTTTTTAATTCCATACATAATGTTCTCGAAATTCTATGTATAAAAGAGCTCTCGCATGTGGACAGTTTTGACACATAGCAAAATATTCTGTCAACATTGTTTTTGAGAGATGATCTTATTGGACAACATTTGCCAAATTTATTCTTCCCAGAAAGATACGAAATGCATGTGTTGGCAAGTGTAGCTGTAGGTTTGTCATTGGCAAGTACATCTCGTTCAATTTAAATTCGAAAATTCTCCACATTGCTTATTGAGCTGAAACCCACCTTGCGTCTTGAAATTCTTGTATCTCATTCACAATACTTTTTTCAACACCATATGATATGCGAACAGCTGCCTTATCATGTCCTTTGTAATTGTATTTGTAGAGAGGTATTTGACAGCCTTTAGCCCTGAACAAATTTCTACGTTTTATATGACAATTATATCTTGATAATAGATAAGGATTATACTACCCACCAATTATCTAAAGTCGCATTTCTCACTTTAATATGTTAAAATAAATAATAATAAGATTATAAATAGATATACAAAATTATCATAAATGTTCTTAAAATAACTTTTGTGATTATTATCAAATGAATGTTCAACTTACATGTGACCTGTCATTTCTTCTACGATATACTGGATATCCGTCATTGCCTTACACTGTACTCGAATAAAATTGTCTTGGATACCGAAATTTACAGTTTCTGTTAATCACGCAAGAGCTTTTTTTGTTGTGCTCTCCACAAGGTCCGTGCATCATATGTTTAACAACTGTTTCGTGAAGGATCGGTGACAGTTCTTCATCTGAAATTTCAGCGCAGACGTATTTGTCATACTCATCTGGGTTTTTTATTTTATATCCAAATTGTAGAATTATCAATAGATGTGCATGGAGTAATCCTCTTTTCTGTAATTCAATAATGTAAACGTGTGTTGTAACCTTCCCAAATATTTCTTTTTTGAAGAGCTGATCTTTAAGTGGGGTAGGATTATTTCAAGAATCATTTAACCATTCTTATGCACCTTTAGCACGAGAATCACGACTACGATGTCTACCTATCTCATTTAGGAACTTGATATTTCGTTGGTGTATGATTTTTATGTGATTTAAATTTACATAACATTTACTAATGGTGTTTATTATAGGTTTAATCTTTTGTGTAAGCTTATAAATGCATGATTTACTATAATTAAAAAAAAAAACAAATATAAAATCAAAATAATAATTAATTATGTCAAAGGGAAAATATGAAATTAAACTAAATAAGTGGGGGTATGATCATTTTAATAATCATTTAACCATTCCTATACACCCCTAGCATGAGAATCGTGACTACAATGTCGACCTATCTCATTCAGAAACTTGAAATTTTGTTGGTGTATGATTTTTATGTAATTTAAATTTGCATGACATTTACTAATAGTGTTTATTATAGGTTTAATCTTTTGTGTGGATTTATAAGTGCATGATTTACTTTAATTAAAAAACTAAATATAAAATCAAAATAATAATTAATTATATCAAGAAGCAATTATGAAATTAAACTAAATAAGTAGGGGTCGGATCATTTCAAGAATCATTTAACCATTCTTATGCACCCCTAGCATGAGAATCGTGACTACTATGTTGCGCTATCTCATTTAGGAACTTGAAATATTATTGGTGTATGATTTTTATGTGATTTAAATTACAAATAATGTGCTAATGCCAATAACCGCCCTATGCATGACGTTTACTAATGATGTTTATTGCCCTATTTATGACATTTACTAATGATGTTTATTATAGATTTAATCTTTTGTGTGGGTTTATAAAAGCATGATTTATTTTAATTTAAAAAAAGCCAAGTATAAAATAAAAATAAAAATTAATTATGTCAAGGGGCAAATATGAAATTTAACTAAATAAGTGAGGGTAGGATCGACTAAAAATGTTTTCCTTGCTCATTCTCTTTATCCAGATTGCAGAACTATCAATAGATGTGCATGGGGTAATCCTCTTTTCTGAAATTCAATAACGTAAACATGTGCTGCAACCTTCCCAAATACTTCTTTTTTGAAGAACTGATCTTTAAGTGGGGGTAGGATCATTTTAAGAATCATTTAACCATTCTTATGCACCCCTAGCATGAAAATCATGACTACTATGTCGACCTATCTCATTTAGGAACTTGAAATTTTGTTGGTGTATGATTTTTATGTGATTTAAATTTGCATGACATTTACGAATGGTGTTTATTATAGGTTTAATCTTTTGTGTGGGTTTATAAATGCATCATTTACTTTAATTTAAAAAAACCAAATATAAAATCAAAATAATTAATTATGTCAAGCGGCAAATATGAAATTAAACTATATAAGTGGGGGTAGGATCATTTCAAGAATCATTTAACCATTCTTATGCATCCCTAGCATGAGAATCATGACTACTATGTCGACTTATCTCATTTAAGAACTTGAAATTTTGTTAGTGCATAATTTTTATGTGATTTAAATTTGCATGACATTTACTAATAGCATTTATTATAGGTTTAATCTATTGTGTGTGTTTATAAATGCATGATTTACTTTAATTTAAAAAAAAACAAAATATAAAATCAAAATAATAATTAATTATGTCAAGGGACAAATATGAAATTAAACTAAATAAGTGGTGGTAGGATCATTTCAAGAATCATCTAACAATTCTTATGCACCCCTAGCATGAGAATCGTGACTACTATCTCATTTAGGAACTTGAAATTTTGTTAGTGTATGATTTTTATGTGATTTAAATTCACATGACATTTACCAATGGTGTTTATTATAAGTTTAATCTTTTATGTCGGTTTATAAATGCATGGTTTATTTTAATTAAAAAAAAACAAATGTAAAATTAAAATAATAATTAATTATGTCAATGGGTAAATATGAAATTAAACTAAATAAGTGGAGGTATGATCATTTCAAAAAGAGTAATTATATTACTACTGCAGTTTTTATTTAACATACCATATTATATACACACCACAATTCATTTTACACATTTGACCGTAAAGCCAAAAAAAATTTATATATATTGAATTATACACCACATACATGTGATGGCCCCATGATATGGTGTTCTGTTTCCGTGTTCTCTTTTTTCTTCCCTTAACATCACCTAGCAACGCAGTGAATCCATCATCATCTTCGTCCTATTTAATGATTTGGCCAAAAATATTCCATTACTATTTTATTATTATATTTACTTGGCCAATTAAAAAATAAGAAAGAAAGAAGAAATCGACCAAGAACGACCACCATATTCTTCATAGTATTAGAAAGAAGAAAATTAATATATGAAAATCTATCAAATCAGAATTTCCGACTTCGATAACCGTTCACCCCATTTTGCTGAGAAAGAAACAAAAATAAATAAATAGTAATAAAACTGTAGTAATGAGAAACTAAATGAAATTTTTGAACTTGAGAGAAATGTTGGATATTACAAGATTAATCTTAATTTAGTGCAAATTTCTTTGTTACCTAAATTCCAATTTGAATTTTAGATTAGGTTTTCATGCATGTGGTGTGTAGAAAGGGAAAAAATAAAATAAATAAATATATATATAATATATGGGTGTATTAGGTTGAGGTTATTTATGTCATTTTATTAATAACTTCTTTGTTTATTAGTAACTTCTTTGCTAATTAAATAAAATGTGGTGTGTTAATCAAAATTTGTGGTGGTAATATAATTACCCTTTTAAGAATCATTTAACCATTCTTATACACCCCTTGCATGAAAATCGTGACTACAATGTCAACCTATCTCATTCAAGAACTTGAAATTTTGTTAGTGTGTGATTTTTATGTGATTTAAATTTGCATGACATTTACTAATGGTGTTTATCATAGGTTTAATCTTTTGTGTGGGCTTATAAATGCATGATTTACTTTAATTAAAAAAACAAATATAAAATCAAAATAATAATTAATTATGTTAAGGAGCAAATATGAAATTAAACTAAATAAGTAGGGGTAGGATCATTTCAAGAATCATTTAACAATTCTTATGCACATCTAGCATGAGAATCGTGACTACTATGCCGACATATCTCATTTAGGAACTTGAAATTTTATTGGTGTATGATTTTTATATGATTTAAATTAGAAATAATGTGCTAATACCAATAACCGTCTATTCATAACATTTACTAGTAGTGTTTATCGCCCTATTTATGACATTTACTAATGATATTTATTATAAGTTTAATATTTTGTGTGGGTTTATAAATGCATGATTTAGTTTAACTTAAAAAAAAAAACCAAATGTAATATCAAAATAATAGTTAATTATTTCAAGGGACAAATATGAAATTAAACTAAATAAGTGGGGGTAGGATCGTCTAAAAATATTTCCCCCACTTATTCTCTTTATCCATATTGCAGAATTATCAATGATGTGCATGGGGTAATCCTCTTTTTTGGAATTTAATAACGTAAACATGCGCTGTAACCTTCCCAAATATTTTTTTTGAAGAACTGATCTTTAAGTGGGGATAGGATCATTTCAAGAATAATTTAACCATTCTTTTGCACCCCTAGCATTAGAATCGTAACTACTTTGTCGACCTATTTCATTTAGGAACTTGAAATTTTGTTGGTGTATGATTTTTATGTGTTTTAAATTTGCATGACATTTACTAATGATGTTTATTATGTGTTTAATCTTTTGTGTGAGTTTATAAATGCATGATTTACTTTAATTAAAAAAACCAAATATAAAATCAAAATAGTAATTAATTATGTCAAGGAGCAACTATGAAATTAAACTAAAAAAGTAGGGGTAGGATTATTTCAAGAATCATTTAAACATTCTTGTGCACTCTATGTCGACCTATCTCATTTAGGAACTTGAAATTTTGTTGGTGTATGATTTTTATATGATTTATATTTGAAATAATGTGCCAATGCCAATAACCGCTCTATTCATGGCATTTACTAATGGTGTTTATTATAAGTTTAATATTTTGTGTGGGTTTATAAATACATAATTTACTTTAATTTAAAAAAAAACCAAATATAAAATCAAGATAATAATCAATTATATCAAGGGGCAAATATGAAATTAGACTAATTAAGAGGGGGTAAGAACGTCTAAAAATGTTTCAACTTATCTCATATAGGAACTTGAAATTTTGTTGGTGTATGATTTTATGTGATATAAATTTGAAATAATGTGCTAATGCCAATAACCGTCTTATTCATGACACTTACTAATGGTGTTTATTGCTCTATTCATGACATTTACTAATGGTGTTTATTGCTCTATTCATGACATTTACTAATGGTGTTTATTATGTGTTTAATCTTTTGCGTGGGTTTATAAATGTATGATTTACTCTAATTAAAAAAACCAAATATAAAATCAAAATAATAAATAATTATGTTCATGACATTTGCTAATGATGTTTATTATATGTTTAATCTTTTGTGTGGGTTTATAAATGCATGATTTACTTTAATTTAAAAAAACCAAATATAAAATCAAAATAATAATTAATTATGTCAAGGGGCAAATATGAAATTAGACTAATTAAGTGGGGGTAAGATTGTCTAAAAATATTTTCCCCCACTTATTCTCTTTTAGATAGTGCATAGATATAGATTAGTGATGGGCGAAGCCACCTTATAGCGGGACCTAGGTCCATAGCTTCATCCCAAGGCGCAACTCGTCCTTTTTTTTTTTTAATTTTAAATGGCATCGGAGCTCTAAACCAAATAACTAAACAATTTTCTCATTTTTAATTCTCCAGCTGGTTTGATAATGACTTAACCGTATTTTTAATTGCATTTCATACTTGTATCTTTTGGTTCAATATATTTATCTCATATTTGAATTAGAATTTGCATTCTTAAAGTAACGAGTATTTTAAACATACGTGCTTTGCATAGTATTTTAAACGTACATGCTTTGCACGTTGTATGATAACATATAATGTAATAGACAAAACTTAGAACAATAAAATAATTAGGTTTGAATTTCTATGATTGTTGATAGTATTTAAATATTTACTTGTTCAATAAAAAAATTAGAATCATTTTTGATTTATTGTTTAAGCAAATTTCTTACAAAATTCTAATTTAAAGAGTTAACAATATGGAAGCTATTGTGGTTTTAAACTTTTAATCTTGAAATTGAACTAAAATTAACCACAATAAAAATTAAAGGTTAATTTTGAAATTGAGTTTAAATAATACACTAATTGGAATTAAGGAATAACGTGGGATTAGAAGTAAAAATAGACTTTGAAATTAAAAAAAAAAAACATCAAAAGCGAGTTACAATTTACCACTACGAAATAATAGTTGAAATTGAAACCAACCACAATAAGTACTACACTAAAGATTAATACAATATTATAAATACATATTGTTTCAAGGAAAGTTTCACAATATATTAGTTTCTTTATGATAATTGATTAATAAGAGTGTAATAAATATAGTGTAATATTTTAGTTTCATAATATTTTAATATATTGAGATTAATCAATAGAGGGCAATAAATGAGGTGTAATAAGAAAGAAAGGGCAAATTAAGAATTAAAAAAAATGGTAAAAACAAAGGTGAAATCCAAATATTTTACAAGGATTTCACCTTTTTTAGATTCGTGCTTGTGTACGTGTAACTTTATGTTTTATACTATGAAATTGAGAAATTTCATTATCATCAATTTATAGTAGGGTAATATATTTAAAGAAAAAAAATCAGGGCAGCACTCCCAGGAAGAGGGGGCTTTGCCACCCTTATCCCCACACTTTCCTCTCTAAATTTAACTAGGTCCTCCATCAATTCCTGGTTTTGTTTGTGTTATATAATGTGCTTGATTAGTAACAAAATAAAATATTTTAAGAGCTTGTTATAGAGAGCTTTATGTATAGGGTGGTTATATTTATAGGAGAATATGTGGTGAAAATATAAAAAAATATTATTGGTTAGTGCGATTATTATTAAAATTATTTTTTGGGGAGGGATGAGGTTGGCATTTATTGACAACTTTTTTTGCTTTTCGTAAAACTCTGAAGAACAAGTTTTAACTGAAATAAGTAGTAAATTAAAGGGTACTTTGATAAAATGCTCTTAAACTTTACATTTCCAGTAATATTAATTGAGCTTTCCTTAATCCTAGTAAAAATAAGAATATGCTTATTTCAGTTGGACAGAGGAAGTACCTTTAAGAGAAAAGACCACGATGTATGTACTATACTCTCTTTTCAACGCTTTTTACAACTTTCACAAATGGCAAAAATCTATTAATTCTTACATAAATATTAAAATAGAAGATTTTACAGAATAATACTACGTCTACAAATTGTAAAACAAGTTATAGGAAATATAGTATATAAAGATTTATCTAAAGAAAAGAAATTTACACCAAGACGAAGAGTAATGTCAAATGTGGTGTACAATATTTTTTTTGAATTCCCATAAAATATGTGAATATTATTGGTTTAACAAAATTTTAATTTTAAATAGAATGAGTTGATCTTTTAAACGGAAAATACTATTTTTATAAGTAATCATTCAGTCAATTTTTTTACAAAATGAAATAACCTCACAATCTTACCCCTTATATTGTGTAATTGGGAAAAAATAATTTTAAAATAATACGATGAATTTACTATATTTTCTAAAAGGTTATCTGAATTATTAGCTACACATAGAGCTTGTTTGATGCTCTTTATGCTCTTTATTTAGGTTATTTATAATGAAGAGAGAGGTAGAATATATATTGAAAATGTAAAAAAGTGTGAAATATGTGGTTGTAATTGAACATTTATTAAATCAAATATCAAATCAGTGATAGGTAAATTTATAAATTGAGAGAATAAAAAGGATTAAACAAGCTCATAGTGGGACTTTCAGCTAAACACACTCTCGTAACGAAATAATTCCAAACTAAAATACTGATTTTTCCAGTATGCATGGGATAGCAAATCAAATTTGACAATCAGAGAGAAGATAAAGGGCCACTTGAAAATATGTCAAATATGATGGCCCAAATTGTAAAAAATACGTATCGTTCCCCTGATCTCAGTACGGTACAGAACCGAACGCGAGCACCCTTTCCTCTATTCATTCGGTAGGAGAAGCCAACGTAAACCCCATTATCATTTCCTCCAAAGGCATTAATGCCCTAAAAAGGGAAGAACCCGTTAAATCTGCTGTTCCCAGTTTCAAACTTTCCGTTATTTGCATAATTCGCTAACAATTCCAGGAGCCCTTTGTCTGTTCCCACTATATCGATTGTTGTCGATCTGTAATTAAACACTTAATTAACCTCGGCAACAAACGAATTGTGTTTTTGAGAAAACCTTTTAGCTTTTACTTGTTTCAAGTGGATTTATTGGGGGGTATTTGTTAATTTTCGGAGGGATTATATTGCTGTTTTATTGGATGATGATCTGAGGGATTTGGAAGGAAGAATGGCGGGGGCTGGAGGAACAGTTAATATGGAACAGTTCGAGGCATATTTTCGGAGGGCGGATTTGGATCAGGATGGCAAGATCAGTGGTGCTGAGGCTGTTGCTTTCTTTAAGGGATCCAATCTACCCAATCAAGTCCTTGCTCAGGTCTCTATTTTCTTCTATGTTCA
This sequence comes from Nyctanthes arbor-tristis, assembly GCA_963692815.1. NCBI lineage: Eukaryota > Viridiplantae > Streptophyta > Magnoliopsida > Lamiales > Oleaceae > Nyctanthes > Nyctanthes arbor-tristis. The sequence goes on along the minus strand of CAVNYN010287617.1, from coordinate 60,793 downwards.
TTTCTTAAACAAACTATGTGTTTCGTTTAATTGCCTTGTCTAGCTGTCCCAAATCTGTGTTTTTAGTATATACCGTAATGAAATCAACTTTTGAGCTGTTTACAAATGATAAGGGCAAATACCATTTGTAGGAGTGGAGATGCTTTTCTACTTAGATGCTTTAGATTTTGGACAAATTGGTCAACGGTTTCAGACAATATATGATCTATTTAGAGTTTCAAAATCTGTGCTTTTGGACTCCTACGAAGTGTACAGAAACAGTATTTTTTTTTTTTTACTTGGCAAAAAGGAAGTTGTTTGAACTAATGGTGTCGGGGGTATTCTATGCTGCCCATTCCTTTACTACTTTCACATAAAAGTGCGACGAAAAAATTATGGTAACTTTGCATTTTTTTACACTGTTTATTTTCCTGAGAAATGGCTGTATTAAATGTCTTCCTTACTCCTTTTTCAATATTTTGGAGTTTGGGATTACTTGGCTCTCTGATATTGAGCATGATAAAATAGCTATTGTATACTTATGGATGGAATATTATCATGAGAAATGTAAGTAAAAAAATGTCATCCGTACCTTTCTTCACCATTGGTATTTGACTATCTGAGAGAGTAACTTGATCTATTATTAATTGTTCTATTTCAATTGCGATGCAATCTCTATTCATTCAAGTAAACATCCAAATAAAAACATGTGTAGTATTAACTTCCTTACTAAAGGATAGCAGTTATTGTTTTTTCCTGATAATGGATGACAATACATTATTACATTTTTCGCTTTTCTCTTCTTTCTCATCTTCTTACAAATGTAACCTTTCTGATCCCCAGGTCTAGATTACTTCTGATATCACTGTCATGAGCATGTTTACAACACTCTTTTATTTGGTTGCAGGTTTGGATGCATGCTGATCAAAACCACACTGGCTATCTCGGCCGTCCTGAGTTTTATAATGCCCTTAAACTTGTTACTGTGGCCCAGAGCAAGCGAGAATTAACACCAGATATTGTGAAGGCAGCATTATATGGTCCTGCTTCGGCCAAAATCCCCGCCCCAAAGATGGATCTAGCAGCCACACCTGCACCACGGCCAAACTCAGTCGGTGCTTTACCTCCAGTGCAGATGAGTGCTGCTGCACCAGCACCATCAAATAATCTTGGCTTCAGAGGTTTTGCACCTTCAAGTACGAGTATGAACCCACAGTTTGGACAGTCACAATCAACAACAGTTTTGAACCAGCAGTTTGGGCAAGCACCTTCAAATTCAGGCATGAACCAACAATTGAGACCCGCGCCTTCAAGTTCAGGCATGGAGCAGCAGTTCAGACAGGTACCACCAAGTACAAACTTGAACCAGCAATTTGGACAACCACTTTCAAGTACTGGTATGAGCCAGCAGTTCTCTCTTCTCAAGGTAACCAATCAACCAGGCCTTCTCTACCCATGCCTGCTGCAACTGCTTCACGTCCATCTCCAGGTCCTCGATCTATGGATTTCCCCAGGGCCTCAATGGCAGGTTCCGGTCTTCCAAACTCAAACAATGACTGGCTCGGTGGAAGAACTGGTGTTCCTCCCACTGGAGCAACAACACCAGTCTCAAACAGAGGATCTAGTCCATCGATTCCTCCAGTCGCTGCAAGAGCACAAGATTCACTTTCAACATTAACCTCAACGGCTGCTAAAGATCCCAAAGCATTGGTCTCTTCTGGAAATGGGTTTAATTCAGAGTCAACGTTTGGAGGGGGTGTGTTCTCTACTACTCAATCTTCATCCTTGCCGGTTTCATCTGCTCCAGCTCAACCCGTGAGTGGTGGCTCTACCTCTTCAGCCATTATTCCAGTAACTACCGAGCCCCAGCCTTCAGCTAAGCTTGATCCATTTGAAGCTTTTAACAGCACTCTCATGAAACCATCTGCTATGGCTCAGCCTCAGCAGACGTCATCTCTGCCAAAAGCTAATCAACAGGTTTCAACCCAAGTTACTTCCTTTGGCTCAACGTCTGGAGTACAGGCTAGAGGTGCAAGCTCTGCATCAGAGCAGTCTCAGACTTCATGGCCAAAAATGACACGTGCTAGCATCCAGAAATATGCAAAAGTTTTTATGGAAGTAGACTCTGACAGAGATGGGAAGATCACAGGCGAGCAGGCACGTAGTCTATTCTTGAGTTGGAGGCTACCAATAGGTACCCATAGTATTTTTATTTTCATTTCCTCCATATATTCCTGTGATTTTATTTTTATTTTTATTTTTTACTTTTTAAACGTTGGCGGAATTTCTAGAATTCTTCTTCCTTATTTATGTTATATTATTTATTTTGGGGACATATATCTCCATGCATTGATTGAGATATATGTATACAGGTATACAAATTAGGATCAAATTTTTTATTCAAATACTCTGCTGAAGCTCAAGTTTGATCTGGATCAGAGCTGATGCTTAATATCCTTCAGATGCAGCAGCCTTTTTGTTTTATATATTTATAATAAATCTTCCTTAAAAATTAAAATTACTAAACGAATTTGGGTTGGTTGGGATGCAAGGTGAGCAAACCCCCTCAGAAGTGTAGTTTATATCTGTAATGATGCTATTTTTAGAGTTTGAACATTCTTGACTTAGTAGACAGTTGGAAGAACCGACTATTATTTTGCCTAAATGAATCATTCATTATTCACGTGTTCCATTTTCTGAAGGCGGGGCTTAAATGCATAATTGTTCCGATACTATTGTTTCTCTAGATAGGAACTGCTTGCCGGTTAATTAGTTATACACGTGGACTCAGTGCTTGTACAAGTTCACTGTTTCAACTTTATTATTTAGTAGATGAATATACTTCTGGAGTCAGACATATTTCTTCTATTTGGATACTTGTAGTGAAATTATAGAAGCCAGAAAGTGATTTGTTGTCTACAGAGCTTCCACCTTAATGTTTACTTGATCCTGCTTCTAAACTTCTTAACCACACAGTTGATATGGCTTAATTTTAAGTCAGTGCTGTGGTTGCTTTTTAGTTATGATTAGTACCTTCTTCAATATTCCTGATTCAGCTAAGTCACGAAGACCCACAGACCCTATATGTTTGAGTTGTCATTTGAATCTTTTGGTGTCTTTTTTCAGATGTCTTAAAGCAGATCTGGGACTTATCGGATGGGGACAGTGATAGCATGCTTTCTTTGAGGGAGTTCTGCACTGCCCTATACTTAATGGAACGATATCGGGAAGGACGGACACTTCCATCCATACTTCCAAACAGTGTCATGCTCGACGAGACTTTATTGTCTTTGGCGGGTCCACCTACTGCTTCTTATGGAGGTGTGGGCTGGGGCATCAATACTGGTATTAGTATGTGGACTAAATTTCAGATGTTTACCTTCTTGTTTCACATCTATTTTTGAACACACATATCTTCTCTTGCTATTTAGGCATAAGACCACAGCAACTGCCACCTAGTGCCCAGCATATGGCACCTGCTGGTTTAAGGCCTCCAACACAGACCGTCTATTCTCAGCCTCGTGGATCAATGCAATTCAATGAGCAGAATGCTGGAAATCCTTCGATGGGTAGCTCTTATATGAGTGAAATTAGTACCAGTGAGGAGAATTCTCTGGACAATAAAGTCCAAGAGGCAGAACCTGATGAACGGGTAGTTTTTTTTTTTTTTTTTTTAATGTTCTCTTCCATTTATGATTATTCTGTAAAGCTGTCTGAGATGATGCCTTCAGTTTTTAAGTGTTATTGATGACATGAATCCTTTAAAATATCTAGTCTTGTCCTTCCAAAATTCCCAAGAAGATAAGTAGGAGAGAGATTATTTTGAAGAATTATGAATTGAGTTTGTTGTTAGCTTTGATAATTTATTTTGTAGAGAGGGCTATTTGTCTTTGATAATTTATTTTGTAGAGAGGACTAAAAATTGAGTGGCTTGAATGAATCAAGAGGTAAGACAATGCCAAAAACAAAGCAGAATAATGTGTTCTTTTTCTTGATAGTTTTACCGTCATTATTTGCTTGAGAAATTATTATTATCTATTTATTTTTTTCCAGAACTCTGGGGCACCTCACCCTAGGTTATAAATGTGGGCATGCTTAAAGGTTCCTGAGGATTAGACGATGGTCTTATCTTCTCAGCTTTCTGGATGATTTTTTCATCTCCTTTTGGGAATCCTGTTACTTCTCTTTTTTCTCAAAATATAAGGCACAAAGCCAACTATATGGTGTTTTTATCTTACTGACAGTGTTCCTTTTGTTGATGGAAGGCTGAAAGTAAGGAGAAAGCGATTATGGATTCCAAAGAGAAGCTTGAATTCTATAGGACAAAAATGCAAGACCTTGTGAGTTATTGTACTACAAAGTTGATGAGTTGCGTACCATTTTTCCCTTACATTCATTGGTCATGATTCATACTGGATGTCTATGTAAAATTGTCTTTCAGGTTTTGTACAAAAGTAGATGTGATAATCGTCTTAATGAAATTACGGAAAGGGCTTTAGCTGATAAGCGTGAAGTAAGTTTTGTCTTTTAAGGTTTATATTTATTCCCCTAACTGCCGATCTCTTAGCCTTTCTTGTTCCCATATTTCAGGCTGAGTTGCTAGGCAAGAAATATGAAGAGAAGTATAGGCAAGTTGCAGAAATTGCTTCTAAATTAACAATAGAAGAGGCCTCATTTCGTGAAATCCAGGTAATCTTCATACTTATATAACTTATCCAGTCACTGATTCCACCTCCCCTGATAATAGAGTCATGACATCCTTGCATTATTTAATTATTATCTTTAGCTGTGATCCTGTTGTATTAAAGTTAATGGTTGTCATTTACATTATGCTACTCTTTCACGTGAACTTCTGCCTTTCCAACATTTTGCTACTATCTTGACTATCTTCAATTTATGAGACAATATTCAATTTATCTTTGATCTTGGAATCCTCCATTTTTCTGGACTGTTCCCTATTATGTTTTCCACTTTCTTGCTGAAGATTGGTGTCATTTGTTCGTCTGCATTTTTAACTAACCATATCAAAATTTTTATATTATCCACTTGATTCTTGCGGTTAATTTTTTTAACTTGCGATTAGATCTGGACACTAGCATGATTTTTTTTCTGGAAATATCATTTACTGATTCAAAATGTTTTGTAATGCATTTCTAGGAGAGGAAAATGGAGTTGCAGCAAGCAATTATTAAAATGGAGCAAGGTGGTAGTGCAGATGGTATTCTTCAGGTAAATCTTTTAGCTTCGCTGGGATGATTGGTTGTGTATACCTGTTGTAATAGAAAATCTTAGGCTTCACATGGGTTATGCAGCCACTAATGCATTCCTGGTATGTCCAGGTTCGTGCTGATCGTATTCAGTCAGATCTTGAGGAGCTGTTGAAGGCGTTGTCTGAGCATTCCAAGAAACATGGATTAGAAATAAAATCTACAGCATTAATTGAGCTTCCACCAGGTTTATTCTCTTCCTATTTATTAATTGGATCCATGGTTATATGTATGGTTGGGAGCTTGCTCTATCCCATCCCTAATATAAATTTGTCTGAATTTGAGAATTTATTTGATTGTTCAGTGGTTTCTTAAAGCTCTGTGCTTTAAACTTTTAGAATGATATTTTGGTGTTTGATTCTCGTTTCTGGGGAACAATATGGGGAAATTATGATGAAGAAGAGGTAGATTGAGTGTTGGAGATTTAAGGAGGTTTGAAATGTGGGGTTGAATTGAGTGGTTGTCAAATCAAGGGGTAGGCAAAAATTATAATTTTGCCATAATTTGGTCTCAATAATGAGAAATTGTAACTCAAATAAGTGGAACTAAATCAGGTGTTTAATTAAGAAGTGGTTTTATTTGAGTGCTCACTCAAAACTCAAGCTAGCGGAGGGGACGCTTACAAAACAAAACAGATGATATGACTTACACAAGCTTGATCCTGAAAGGGACAGAGATTATTTTGGTAAAGAGAACAGAAAATAAACACAGAGAAGTTTCTCTTTGAAACACAAGAAAGGTCGGTGTTTATGGCCTGTGTGCTATTTTTTTGTGGCTTAGGATGCAAGGCACAAATTGGAAGTTTATGAGAGTATACTTTAAAGGGGTGTTTTGATTCCAGTTAGTTTGGCCCGTAATGGGCAAATTATAATGAAGTGGAACAAGTGGTGGAGATTTAGAGGGGTCACATTGGATGTGTGATTGAAAAATTGTCAAAGTGGTAAGATAAAATATAATGTCAAACAATGAGAACTAAACACAGTTTTAGTCACATTCAGCTTATCTTTGTAATTTAGTGATATATGGTTGTTTTCTTTCCTTTTTTTAAGAATAAGCTCCTGCTAAGTTTCTATTTTTGTTTTAACATAGAAATCAAAATGAGCGGAAATTATACGTGATTAGTATCTTGTAGATCCTATTGAATATGTGGATGGAATTGGATTCACCATTATCTATTTTAAAACCAAGATAAAAAACCTAATGGGGCCTAAAGTGCCACAACTTCCCTAAAGTTTACAAAGACTGAGCGTGTTGATAAAATAATTCTCATGGTAGATATTTGGGCATTACCTTTTGATAGATTAGTATGTTAACTGGCACATTTACTAGAGCAAAGGGTTTCCTGTGGTATGATACTGACTTTTATCATTTATTAGTGGTTTAGGCAATTTCGCATCTCAGTAATTCTTCATCTTCCAGAAGTCATTATATATCTAAATAAGCTGTGCATGGGTGTTCCTTCATGCTAACAATGTTGTGTAACAATTGTCATTTTAAAGGTTGGCAACCTGGGATCCCAGAATTTGTGTCAATTTGGGATGAAGACTGGGACAAATTTGAAGATGAAGGTTTGGTATCTCTTTCTTTTCACCCTTGATTTCCACCATTCCTGTCAATAATGAATTCTCTCAGCTTAGTTAATACTTGTTGGTATATACACTTAATGTATACATATGATGATCGCTTACATGCTTACACTGCTACCAGGATTTTCATTTGATGTTGCTGTTCCTGCAAATGCGAAATCAATACCTGATCATGCAGAGGATTCTTCTCCCACTCCTAACCTTTCCCCTGATTCGGTATCAAATGCTGATGCTAAGTCTGAAAAACCCTTCAGCAAAGGTGTAAGTGGTTTTGAGACAGAATCGTTGTATGCGCGCAGCGAAGATGAACTGAAGAGTCCACAAGGAAGTCCACCAAGACAGACAACATTTGAAAGTCCATCTCCCAAATACTCAGAAAACTCTTTCAGGAAGAGCTTTGATGGAGATGCTGAACCTCATAGGTTTTCAATTGCTTTGTGCTTTGTGTTTGTCTTAGATGATATTACTTCTTTTTTGATGGCGTGCACTCTGTATCTGTATCATCCAACACTAATAAGATCTTCTGATCTCTTTCCTCCATCCCTCATTATTATGTATTTTCATGGCAGCAGAAGTTTTGATGAACCTGCATGGGGTACTTTCGACATTAATGATAACATTGATTCAGTTTGGGGCTTCAGTGCGAAGGTGACTCGACTTGTGGTGTCCTTGTCTTAGCCTTCTAACATTGATATATTTGCCAAAATTTGTAATTCACTTCTGTGCAAGATTCTGCATAATCCAAGCCAGTTATTACATTCATATTTGCTCCACGTATCCATCCCTCACGAACCTTAGAAAGGGGGAACTTGGTATATGTTGTATGTTCTAATAGATTATCTTAGAATTGAATGTATATCTAATAGGCAGATATTTGTTAGCTTGCGTGTTTTTTTGCAGGGCAAGTTGCCCAGCAGCCTCTTCAGAAACCTATACGAGTCCACTAAACTGTGAAGTGTAGTGATGGCATTAAGCTGTAGAAGCATCAAGCTAGCATTTATATTCCATCTTCAGTGTCGAAATGTTTTCTGCCATGAAATATCGATGAGTTCTACTAATATTGTTTTGGTTATTGCCTATTATGCAATCCGATTTAGTCCCTGGACTCTAGTATTTATTTCTTGGCTGTGTTTACCCGTCGATGCACTGCAGGATCGAAACCTTCTTTATGGGTTCATGGCCCTGGTCCTTGGTTTTGTTATTCCGTTCACCTTACAATTGTAACCTATATTCTTGCAGGACTCCGATCATGCAAGGCGTGAAGAGAAGTATTTCTTTGGGTCAAGTGACTTTGGTGCAAGTTCAGAAAGAACTGATTCCCCCCAGAAGAATAGTCTGTTTACTTTTGAGAATTCTGTTCCTGGGTCACCACTTTCTAGGGCTGGAAACTCTCCTCCGAGATACAGTGTTGAATCTAGAGATCCATTTTTTGATAGCTTTTCTCGGTATGATTCATTCCGTTCCGGTACACAGGATCACGCATCATCTCCCCGTCGGGAAACTCTCACCAGGTTTGACTCTATAAGCAGCACAAGAGACTTTGGTCATGGTGGTGGGTTTTCATTTGATGACTCTGATCCATTTGGTTCCAGTGGTCCCTTTAAAGCATCGTCGGAAAGTCAAACTTCAAAAAAACGGTCTGAAAGTTGGGGATCTTTCTAATGTTGGATTTATGATCATAATTCTCATAGTAAAGATTATATCGGTTGTTTGGTCATGTACCGTATATAGCACATGCTAAATACCCAAAAAAATCAGTTGTGTTTGCTCTCTGCTGTATCTATGCCACGGTATCATTGCATGCCACCGATACGAAGCACATGCAGTTATGCTCCTGATTCTGAGGAAAAGTCTTCTTGTACTCGGGTAGAAAGGTTTTTTTATTAACATTTTCACTTGTGTTCTTGTGTGGGTTTGGAATGGATTATTCTTAGATTTGTTGTAGTTTACCGCAAACATTCAATATAAATTTCTTTGTAATTTCTTCTGGATATATTCTATCATCATCTGGACAATTTTGATTTCTTGGAACATTTTGTGTTGTAGTACATATCCACTTCAGATGAATCATATAAACGCATTGAAATCGATTTTTGATGACTGTTCTGTTATCTCAGTGTCAGTGCTATGTACAGGAATTCTGTGTTGTCATCTCAGCGTCTGTGATGTACGTAAAGTGTAGTGACATACTGTTTCATTGAGCGATATAAAAGGGAGACATTACCGGTTTTGCATTGTAAATTTTATATATCTGCGATGTTGAAATTTTCTAGCGGTATGTGTAATATTCGACTGAGGAAATGTTTAAATGTAACAATGGTAAAATGCTAAAAGAAGATTAATGGCTGAACAATTAATGAAATGAAGTTTCTTTTTCCTTCTTTCTTCCTTTTTTTATCCCCTACTTTTTTCGGATTTTTTTGTAAATATTATTAATTTTGAATGGTTAGATTAACTTTTTTTTACATAAAATAGAAGTTTAGTATCATACTACCTCCACACGTGGTACTATTACAACACAAGACATCTGGTACTTAAAACCTAGTGTCGTTTATGGGGGTTAGAAAGCAAAGAAAAAAAAAGAATTGACGTTATATCAGTGCAACGTGAACTTTTATCATACTAATCTACTTGTAACATTTAGAAACATATTAAATAATAATAAATAGTATCAATAGATAAATAATCATATCTCTAGCTAAAGTCTTCCTTACTATTTTCCTCTTAACTCAAAAGAAAAACGAGTTTAAAATATAGTACTCCCAAGTCCTAACCACAGAATCACAATACTTATATTTTATCCCCTCTGTCACCAAAATATTATCTAGATGTCCTTAATGGATTCTTCAATAAATATGAAGTTTAGCCCAGCAAAATTTACTGTGTTGAAGATTCAAAGAACCAGTTAGTTAAACAAACGAAAAGTTTGTAAATCTTGAATTGTCGACATGCATCATATGATTTCATTTCTTGATTCTACCATTGTAAGAATATTGTCTCTGATATTAGATTAGATGACAAGAAGACATCCAGGCTGGTATTTCAAGTTTGCAGGGGCGACCCCACCCCACCCACCCACCCCCTTCTCAATCATAGGATAGACAAATGGGAACTTCGTCACGGCTTTACGTTTTCTGCATATCGCAAGTCTTTTCCACATTGCAACAACGAAGACTATCGGCTGTCAGTCAACTCTTCTCTTTTACCATTTTTTGTGTGTATTTATAGATATATAATTTTAGCAATATAATAAATAAATGATCTTTGTTGCTTTTCGCTTGTCTTTTTTTCATTCAATTGCTCTCCTCACTTTCCCTCACCCCTTTTCTTTCCTATTATTGCCCCTTTCTCCAACTGGGTGGATCAGGGCCTGAAGAATTTGAAATTCAAGGTTCATGGAAGTAATCAAGTTCTTCAATTTCTTATGGTGATTTGTTGCGGGATTTCTTGAAAATTCAGTACTGATGCAAGGATAAAATTGGAAAGATAGTCCCGGAGTTGTCTTAGATTTTCAACGAGGTAATGATTCTGAGTTTCTTGTTTTCTCCTTTTTGATGAATTATACGCTGTCTGTTTATCAAATGTTTGTGGCAGTTAAGATTTTGCTTATGGTTGGGGATAACTCTAGGTTTTACCGTGTGGATTGAAGTTTTTGTACAATTAGATGTGTGCTAATTAGATGACTGAATCTGGAGGTTATTATTATTATTATTATTACTACTACTACTAGAATTTTTTTTTTTTTTGGGGGGGGGGGGGTTGGGGTTCTCCCATTTAATCTCAGGTGATATTCATCTTGGATTAAGATCAGATTCAGTTTTTGGGGTTAGAAATGGTGCTCTAATGGTGGAAGAAATGAGTTTGGGCAACTGATCTTGAATGGCAATGGAACTGCAAATGCATACTGCTATTTTTTCTTGTGATTTTCCCCTACGAGAGAGATGACTGCTGACTTCAAAGTCCAATAGCTAACACGCGGATGCCATTCCTTGATATCATGTCATTAATTAATCTTAAGTCAACAGATTGAAAGAAGTGACATTGCTTTCTCTGGCAGGTAAATTGAATCTGATGGCTGGAAGCTGGGATGGAAATTACGACCCGGATGGTCAATCTGATGACAGCTCCAATTTTGATAGAATTCATATCGAGCCCATTTATGATGCATTTATTTGTCCTTTAACCAAACAAGTGATGCGAGATCCCGTGACACTAGAAAATGGGCAAACCTTTGAAAGAGAGGCCATTGAGAAATGGTTCAGGGAGTGCAGTGAGAGTCGAAGACGGATTGTTTGCCCTTTGACCCTCAGAGAGTTAAGAAGCACAGAACTAAATCCAAGTATTGCTTTACGGAACACAATTGAAGAATGGAAGGCCAGGAATGAAGCTGCTCAGCTTGACATGGCACGTAGATCGTTATCGACGGGAAGCCCAGAAAATGACATTTTACAGGCTCTTAAGTTTGTTCGGGAACTGTGCCTAAGCAATAGGTCTAATAAACATGTAATCCGTAACGCTGAGCTGATACCAGCGATAGTTAATATGCTGAAAAGTGGCAGTCGTCTAGTTCGGTGCAAAGCTCTGGAAACCCTTCGAATTGTGGTTGAGGATGACTCTGATAATAAGGTTGTCAAAGGTTGACGTTTCATTGTATGCGTGTACATGCACGTTAAAGTTGTCACTTATTCCTATATTTAACGGTTCTAGCTTTTTGCAGGAAATAATGGCAGAAGCGGACACTGTGCGCACAATAGTCAAATTCTTACGGCATGAGCAATCCAAAGAGAGAGAAGAAGCTGTTTCTTTGCTGTACGAGCTCTCCAAGTCTGAATTATTGTGTGAAAAGATTGGTTCAGTTAATGGAGCAATTCTTATGTTAGTAGGAATGGCTAGCAGCAACTCAGAGAACGTTGTAACTGTTGAAAAGGCTGATGCAACACTGGAAAACCTGGCAAAATGTGAGAACAACGTAAGACAAATGGCAGAAGATCTAAGATTGCAACCGCTTCTGACACTACTTCTCGAAGGTGTTGTAACTAACCTCAATACTCTTTGCATGTGTAGAACCATTTTGTGCATCCTATATTACGTTACCTTCTTCTTTAGGAATATTACAGTTGCCATGAACAAAAAATTTAATGTAGCTAGAGTTCATTTTGACCTGTTTATTTTTTCTTATCTGTGAGTTGGAATTTCTTTTCTGAGCATGGTATGATATTTATGGTGTAATCTACCTACCTCCAAAAAAAAGTTGCCAAAACGATGGTGTTATCCACCTTGCCAAAAAATTGCCTAAAGAGTAGTCTTGAATTGTTGCAGGAACTCCAGAAACTAAGTTGTCAATGGCTGCATTCTTGGGGGAGTTGGTTTTAAACAATGACGTGAAAGTCTTTGTGGCTAGAATAGCTGGTTCTTCTCTAATTAATCTCATGAAAAGTGCTAACGTGCAGTCAAGAGAGGCTGCTCTTAAAGCTTTAAATCAAATTTCGTCAGATGAGTCGAGCGCCAATGTCTTGATAGAGGCAGGTATACTTCCACCTCTTGTCAAGGATCTATTTGCTGTTGGCGGCTCAAATCCGCTACCCATGAGACTAAAAGAAGTTTCGGCTACAATTCTTGCAAATGTCGTGAGCTCGGGATATGATTTTGATTCCATCCCGGTTGGATCTGATAACCAGACTCTGGTCTCGGAGGAGATAATTCATAATCTTCTCCATCTTATCAGCAACACAGGCCCTGCAATAGAATGCAGGCTTTTCCAGGTTCTTGTTGGCCTTACAAATTCCCCAACTACTGTTTCCAGTGTTGTTTCGGCCATTAAAAGTTCTGGGGCTACCATTAGTTTGGTCCAGTTCATTGAGGCTTCACAAAGAGAGCTAAGGATGGCTTCAATAAAACTTCTTCAGAAACTCTCTCCGTACATGGGTCCTGAGCTAACAAGTTGCTTACGTGGGCCATCAGGTCAACTTGGCAGTCTAATAAGGGTAATATTGGAAAATGTAGCAGTAACCGAGGAGCAGGCAGCAGCTGTTGGGCTTTTGGCTGATCTGCCAGAAAGAGACGTGGGACTCACAAGACAGATCCTAGACGAAGGTGCTTTTCAGTTGTTCATTTCTCGAATAGTTAGGATCAAGCAAGGGGAGATGAGAGGCAGCCGGTTCATGACACCGTATCTGGAAGGGCTCGTTAAGGTTCTTGCAAGAATTACATTTGCCTTGTCTGAAGAGTCTGGTTCTGCCCGTGCACTTTGTCGTGAGCACAATGTAGCTTCGCTCTTCATTGACCTCCTACAAGCTAATGGACTTGACAACGTACAGATGGTATCCGCCATGGCTTTAGAGAACCTATCCCAAGAATCGAAAAACTTGACCCAGTTGCCTGAGCTTCCTGCTCTGGGGTTTTGTGCCTCCATCTTCCCTTGTTTTAGCAAGCCACCCGTGATAACTGGATTGTGTAGTGTTCATCGCGGGATGTGTTCATTGAGAGAAACCTTTTGTCTCTTAGAAGGACATGCTGTGGAGAAGTTAGTTGCCCTGCTTGACCATACCAATGACCAGGTTGTTGAAGCATCGCTTGCAGCCCTGTCAACTCTGTTGGATGACGAAGTTGATATCGAGAAAGGAGTTCAGGTGTTGATGGACGCAGAGGGAATCAAGCCTATATTCGATGTATTACTTGAGAAACGCACTGAGAGTCTAAAAAGGAGGGCCGTTTGGGCAGTTGAGAGACTATTGCGAACAGAGGACATAGCTTACGAAGTGTCAGGAGATCCAAATATCGGCTTAGCCCTTGTAGATGCTTTCCAACATGGTGATTATCGAACGCGACAGATTGCTGAGCGTGCCTTGAAGCACGTCGACAAAATTCCCAACTTCTCCGGTATCTTTCCCAACATGGGATAAACCCATTTGAGATTATTTATTAGATTATTAGGACCTTGTATTTGTTGTTCTTGTTATTATTATCGTTCTCTCGATCTTTGTTTTTGAGGTTACAGATGTGTCAAAAGTATATTATTATGAATTGACGTACATATTGTTTTCTTTATCTATAGTGGGTGATTTTTTTTTTCTTTTGTAAAAGTACTCGTCTCTTTTCCGCTTCTTTATAGTTTTACATGTGAGTGAGACTGGACATCTCTTTTCTTGATTTTTAAGAGAACTTTGGATGTCGCAACTTAGGAACAGAAATGTGATATCTCAATTTTTCTCCATTCTAGCGTGCTTTACATTAAACACTAAACACCAACGAGATAAACCTAGTTATATTGTTTATCAGCGGGGATCACCTTTTACGTTGAATTCAGAGGCTCCCCACTTCGAAATTTTGTGACAGGACAGAATATAAAAGCCCCAGCAAACATACCGCAAATGCAAAGAATGCGTTGGAAATTTTAAGTTATTCAATACTTGTGAATGAATTACATTAGTACGAAACAAGGATTCTGCGTACGCGAAAGATAACTTAAAAGACAAAAAGCATGCACAACCTTATTGGAAATAAACGAGAGTAGAGAAGCAACATGATGAACCGAGACATACCACGGTTCATGCAGGGTCATAGACGAAGGACCGTAATTGCCTTTGTCATGCAAGAAGAAGCATCCAGATCATGTGCTGCATGGTCTCTCGAAACGATCTCTCCAATTCATTCTGGGGTCGGAAACATCACACGTTGTCACAAAGTCCAACACTTGTCCGAATATTTTGAACATTTCAACCCCAAATATACTATTTCCATGAGTGACAAACACAGGATTCCAGTCCATTGGGGCATCTGGATGTGATGAAACTTCAGTCCAAGTAAGATGCTTTAAGTTAAGTTCCCAAAGCTTCCGAACTGCTTTGTTTCTCTGGCCTATTTGGCCGTTTCCCTCACACCATAAGACGGAAAGCATGAACAGCCGATCTTCACATGCTATGAGTTTTGGATAGTATTCGTGCACTCGAGGGGGGCATGGAGTCATCTGAAATGTAACCCAGTAACCCCTTCCTAAATCATACCCAACAAGATTATCGCTTTCTGAGTATACATAGAAAATCTCGTTGCACACAAGATCGGAAGAGCACACGTCTGAAATCTAGAGGTAGCCTCTGGATCTCTGTCCATTTGGTGGATACTGAATCATAAATCTCGGCGGAATCTAATGGTTCATCCCAGGATCCAAAACCTCCCACTGCAATGATTACAAAACTTTGACCATCTTTCGTGTATGGATTTTCATATTTTTGCCTGAATGATTTGTATCTCTTCATGTCGGGAAACAGCAGATTGTTGTATTCGCCAAGGGAGCCAAATTGGCATCTAACTGGATGTCTCTGACTGTAAGGATCCTCATAAACATCTGACATACTTCCAATTCTTGACCTGTAAAATCTTCTGTCTCGACTTTGCTGATTTCTAGTGAACAAACGATCTGGACTCATCTGACAAGTTCCTAAAACAGGAGAAGATCTACCGTACTTCATTGGAGCGGCTTTACGCCAGGATTTAGTCAATGGGCTAAATACCAATACGTCTTTATGTGTCTTGAATGAGCTTTTATCCATCCTTCCGAAGCTGATCAAGCTAGAATAACCGCCAACAATATAAACATCTTCCAGAATGCTTGTAACAGATCGGAAGAGCACACGTCCTTAAGAATTTGAGCATCTATAGTGTGCCATTTGTCAAGGGAAACATCCAATGCATGTATTTCCCCAGAACAATAACCATCTTTAACAGTGCCAAATAACAACAGCCATGGGCTTTGGAATAAACCTTCCCGTCTCATCTGCATGAACCTAGGTGATTTTATCAAGTTTCTCCATTTCTTGCAAACAAGACGTGCGTTTATCAGACTTGTCACTGGAAGCCTCATCAAGCACAACTCAAGTATGTCATCAGGAAGAAATGCATTTGTACTGGCGTCCTTTTGCACTTCTTCAGATGCTGAAAGCCTTCGGCTATTCCTCCGCCAGAATCTCTCTTTCATCAAATAGGGCAAGCAATCTACAGTTGCTTCCTCATTTTCACGTATCGTATTATACCCTTCCTCGTTGGCGCCGGACTGCCTTCTATTTCCTGGATTGCCAGACTCTTCATCTGTGTCAGCACCCACTTTGCAGCCTCTAACTCTACCATAGAGAGTAAGACATCCCAACAACAAACCACTAGCATCATCCATTTCATCGCCTTCATTTGTGCAGTTACTTCTTTTCAGTTTCTGGCTCAAACTTCTGACGAGACGTCTTGACACACTAGAAGACTCAAACTCCTGGTTAACAGGCTCTTCAATTAATCTTTGAGACATCACCAAGTGTCCTTATTTTCAATAAATATAAAATATATACAAACAAAAACTGCCTGGTAATCTGGCTGATGCTTATTTTAAGCTTGTAGTTACCTACATACAAACACAATGAAAAAAGTTAAGAGACTCCTAAAAAATAGAACATAGAAGCAAGTATATGCGACCATTTATAGCCATAAAATCAATGTCCCCAACCAATAGCTATGCTACCAAGTGTATATGGTTCAAACCACAAGCATTGTACATGTGCAAAGCAAACAAAAACAGAGAGAAACAAACTCACACTGAAAGGACAGACAAGAGATGGAGCTTCAATGGTGTGTTATACGAAATATACAGCATCTCATGAGAAAATTAAATGGATATGCCAATACTGGGACTTGGACATTCTGGGACAAAATGATTGTTGAGGACTGCATTTCGAAATAAACAGAACAACATCTCCAACAGCTTTTAGAATCGATGCTCCAAGAGGGTATGGTTGAAATGAATTCGGCTTGAACTTGGTGCGATGAAGTTTAAAAAATGAAAGCCCTTTACCAGAAGTTTAAGCTTTTAGATATTCAACAAAAATGGAAGCTTGGTTCTTGGAGGAACCGTAAAAGTATTTACCTCTTCCTGAAATTAAGAAACCAGATCCAGTAACAAATAAGAAACCCCATAAAGGACATGAAAAAGACAAAAGAATTAATAGTAGCTCAACTTAAAAAATAAAAAATAAAGAAATCTTCAATTCAAATAAAGCCAGAAAGTAAGTATAACACATGCCGGATTAAAGTCAAGGAATCCACCAAATCAAATGCAACTGCAAATCCATAGACCCCTTAAAACCTAGACAGAACTCAAAAAATCACAATAAAAAATTACTAATGACTCCCACATATGCATATGAAAACCAGAGGGATAAAAAAAAAAAAAAAGTACAGAAATTGTTAAATTGAAAGTGAAAAACAGAAACATACCTCATTTCCAATAACCCATTTCAAGAGCCTCCCAGAATAACCTACAAAATGAGATCCAGACTGCAAAAGATTCAACATTTGTTGATCAGAGATCCCCATATAAGCAAAACCTAGTACTCGTGTTCGGAATGTAAAGAATTTATTTACTTAGGTTTTTGTTATTACTCCCATTTTCTTTATCTCTGCAGCCCGTTGATTGGGAATAAAGCTTTAGCCAAAGGGACAAGACTAATGTGATAAAGCGATGATTGTAAAAGCGTCCATTGTATTTGCCTTCCGTAATTTTTCGTTCTTTGATTTGTTCTTTCTTTCCTTTTCTATATATGCGGTTTTCCCATTATGCAGGAGCTTCCCACTATGGTTCCCACACCAACTTTTCAGACCTTATTAGGGTTTGTTTGGAACATAACTGTGACTTGCATAATACCAATCAATGAGATAATTTGGTCGGTTGTTGTGTATTGAGTATTGACTAAATAAGAATGCTAGAAACATCTCTCTTAATAAGACTCGTACATATGTACTTAAACAACTTTTGGCCTCCGTTCTAATACATTAGAGGAATGAGGAGAGAAAAAAAATTATTTGATATTGTTTTCCATTTATCATACAATTTTGAATTAATAAGACCCGACAAATGAGGTAAAAATGATTTTACGTGTAAAAATATTGAGCATTTGAGTCTCTAGTGTACGAGTTAGCACTGAATAAGTTTTTCTGTCATGACTAGTGAAAAATTAGAGTTTTGGGATGGTTATGTTGATAATGGTGTTATTATTAATATGAATTAAGGTATGTGGTGCGCACTATCAAGTGAATTTTGAAAGGTAACCTTAGTTGCGTGGTAAATAGGAATAATTGAATAAGAGGAAGAGAACATGATAACAGATTTGAACTAAAAGGATAAGGTAACATATTTGAACATTTCTCCTACAAAAATTAGTCGAACTAATCAACAAAATAACACATTTATGATTTATAAAATCCAAAAGATATATTCTCACTTTTTTTTTTCCTTTTTTCATAACTTATTTTTAACTCGAGTTTGACATTGCTAGAATTGCTAATCCACGCCTAGGAATTTGGCAAAATGCCAATCATTTTTTTCTATTAAAGATCATTTAAAATGGAATTATTTTAATAACAAAATAAAACGAATTTGACTTGGGCAAATTGAATAGTTTCGGTCTAGTCAATTCATTGCTACAAGCATGAAATACTGAATCTTTTGCATTTCATTGTTGAAGTTGCATATATCACTGAGTTATATAGTAGATTGTTGAGGGAAGAAACATAACTAATTTTTCCCCTATTGTACTTCATTAAAATTAAAATGGTAACCTCATTAACCGTTGCAAAGAGAAAACTTGTCACATTTGTGAAATTTGTAGTTTTTTTCTATTGTATTTCATTAAAATGGAAATGTCATCCTCATTTAACTGTTGCAAAGAGAAAACTTGCCACTGGTGTGAAATTTGTAATTTTTAAAAGTGGAAAAATGATTTTTAGGAGAAATAGTGTAACTAAATCAAAACAATGGAAGGCAACTTGCTTCTTTTGTTAATATCAGGACCTAAATGCTCTTATCATGACAATTGGGACTTTTTCTGCTATATGACCGCGAAAAGCTCCTCTCGTCCAGGTGTCGAATTATTATTGGTTAATGCCACCACAAAATCTCAGCTGACGTGTCGTTGTATGTTCTCCATTTTAATTTGTAATTGAACAAGTTATCTGAGAATTTTGGGAGGGATTAACAGCGATCAAATCTAACGGATAAAATCATGATTTCAAATTTAAAAACAATTTTCTTCTTACTTCTTGTCATATTCGCATATTCAGTATACTGCATTGATGATAAATGTGCTGCTTGCAATGCTATTGCCGTGAGTATTGTTGTTTCAGATGTTGATTTTACGCTGCAATTAAATATTTTCCTTTTTAGTTTATTCAATTTCTGTTTTCGTGTTATAAATATTTAGGATTTTGTAGACACTTAGTGGCCATTTTTTTTTTTTTTTTTAAATTTGTAGGAGGAGCTGGAGCGCGGACTCGTGAATGTAAGATTATATTCTCTCTT
Source organism: Nyctanthes arbor-tristis (assembly GCA_963692815.1). Taxonomy (NCBI): domain Eukaryota; kingdom Viridiplantae; phylum Streptophyta; class Magnoliopsida; order Lamiales; family Oleaceae; genus Nyctanthes; species Nyctanthes arbor-tristis. Next base: position 41,627 of record CAVNYN010287617.1, on the reverse strand, counting down.
TTTGAAGCTGTTTTGTTGGGTGGGGGTTATAGAAATGAAAAAACTATGCATCTTTTCGAGCTGATTTTAGGTGAAGAGTTGGAATTTCATAAAGTGTGAATGTGATCATATTCTGTCGGGTAGAACTTGTGGAAATAAGTTGAGAAGCAGCTCTGTATCGACTTATGTAAATTAGTTATATTGTTAAAAAATGGTGAAATCGTTCAGAAGGCTACCAATTGACAACTTTTTGTAATGTTATTGTCTTAGATTTGGAAATAAATCATTGAGGAAATTGGAGTCTGAACTTTTAAGGCCAGGAACCCTTTGAATCAATAACATCATCGATTGCATACATGGTACTGAGATTTAGACAGAAATGGAAACTTATCTTAAGTTAGGAAGCATCAACTTCACTGGTTTGAGTAAAGATTTTTAATTTGATGTTTAATTGTTGATTAAGCTACGTGGGTTCTAATTGAAGCTCTGTTAACTGAGAGAAGCAACAGTTTTTTAACTACAGTACCATCTATATTTCTTTGAATTGAACAGCCACTTGTATGTTGCAGATGGACATTGTCATCTCTTGATTTCTACTTTCCTGCAACTAACACATTATGTATGTGATTACTTAAATCACACAGGAAAAACCTAGAAATCATTTAGATATGAGACACCGCTTGGACTCTAAAGGTCAGCGTGAAGGAAAGCTAATTGATTACAGGTATGATATGACTTCATAGTCTAAGTTCCCTCAGCAACATAATCCTTTTTATCTTATATATGAATGTTTAGAAATTAATGTGCACACCAATTTGATGTGAGGAGGCATTTTACTTAGATTAGCTCCTTGCCTCCTCCTAGTGTTAGGGTCTTAACTTTACGACGCTCTTCCGATCTCGCCAGTGTCTTACAGTCCATATTATTTCTTTAACTATGAAGTGTACATCTCATAAGTTTAGACCTGGGGCAGTTTTCAAATGGGGATCTGTTGGGGCTCCACTAATGAGTCCTAGAATGATTTTGTGAATCCATAAAATTTGTGTCGTACACTCGTACCTTTTATTTGTATAATGGAAAGGGAAAACATAAGAATAGAGAATTTGTATAATGGAAAGGGAAAACATAAGAATAGAGACTGTCACCGAGCTTCTGAAGCAACAAAGCAGGTTAACAGTTTATTCAATAAGAAAAATGTAATTTATTTTTGCGCATTCAGTTTCACTCTGCTGGTACTGTTAGAATCTTCGTCGCCTCTAAAATGATGAATGCAATAAAGGTGAATTTCAACTGATGAGCTCTTGTTAACCTTGATTTTTCTTCTTTTTCCAAATGTATAAACCTAATATATTACTTCCTCAATGGAGGCTGACAACTTCATATTGTTGCAACTTTCTCAAACAGAGTCAGTGAGTTAAGAGTTGTTGAGCTCTTGGATGGGCTCTGTGAAAAGATGCAGGATTATACTTTTCAGAAGGTAGTCTTGTCTGGCTTTCCCTGTTTCAAAGTTAATGTTTCTTGTCCTGTAAAATGTCACTCTATGTTTGCAGTCTTAAGAGTAAAAAACTCTTTGGAAGTTATCTTGATACTGGATGTAGAAAAGAAAACCTATATGAAGTGGAGTCTTGTGGCAATATGCTATATTTTGGTAAATCGCTTCTCTGAGTTGATTGTGATTCTCCAAATTGGCAGGTAGAGTCAAAGAAGAAAGCATGGATCAAAGTCAATGATTGGGACAGTCTTAAAACCAGTATGTATATCACGTTCGATTAATGAGCTCAGTTTGTACTCGGCTCTCTAATAATCTTGTTTAATGCTTATGACTTATCGTCTACCATGTTATCAATATTCAACTTGCTTATGTTGCCTGCTTTCTTGTTTATTTGCTTCCTGTCAGTCTTTTTAGTTAAAAGTTGTTAAAATCACCCCATTTAAATTAGCTGCATCTAAATTACTTGCCTGATATTGTTCTTTATGCAATGGGCATTGCTTATCAATTGTTCACGTAGACACTCGGATGAGTAGTTAGCGTTTCTTTTTTTTCTTTTTTTTTTTTCCCAATGGAAAATGCTGAAACATTGCCGGACAAAAAGCTCCTATTTTTAGTCAAAGTTTTCCAATTGACACGGCAGCTGATACTAGCAATTCAGTGTCTAGTCTAGCATAAACTAGAGAGACATTTATCCAAAAGCAAAGCTTTGTGGTGAATCTGATACTTGGCAATTTACTTATGCGCATTGCTGCCATTGGTTTTCATCTCCTATCCCTTCCCATTTATCGCAACTTGAGACTCAGCAATTAATTAGGAAGTTGACTTGGGGCTTCTGATATGTCCTTGTGTCTTTGGATCGTTTCTTTTTCATGCTTTGGTGTGTTTCTGTGTCTGTATTTCTCTTTCTTTTTTCTTGCTTTTGTCTTGGATCATGAACGGATGAGATTCCATTGCATGTATCGTTTGTAATATTATGATCTATGAAATAAAATTTTATTTGGGGAAAAAAACACATTTATTGTCAAATTGATCACTATTTAGTAGGTGCCAGACTATGAGTTGTAACGCCTTTGTTAGCATATCTATCACAGTTCTGACTTCTAAAATTAGATTTATAAAGACTTTTGTTAAATCTCCAAACTCTGTACCTAACAGGCCAAGCCCCAAATGTTTTGAAATATATGCAAACAGTAATCGATTTGAGCTAATATGGTCTGGGTTCTTAATCGTATTCATGTAAGTTCATACAATTCTATAATTACTCATGGAGAAAAAATTAATCCCTTAGAGTTTCAACTGAAGTTTGCCCTCTTATTTATTCTTTCATTTTTGTACAGAGAGTAGATGCATGGAACATATACTAAAAGCATGGATATTGGAACCGTAAATGTGGTACTTGCATTTATGTTGTATCATTAATGCAACCAATTACCTAAAGTTTGATTATTATCCAAAAATATAGATGTTCTCATTTGTATTCAGGAGCTGTGATGCTCTTGCGTTAACTATGAGAGGAATGGTTCTCGGATTAAAAATTCCATATCAGGTTAAGACTAGATCATAGATGTGGCAAAGTGTCGATGAGTTTCACTGAAACGGGTTGAGATGGCTGGATGGCTTATACCATGCAAAATTCTATTAGACTGGCGGACTATAAAGTAAAATCAATCCAATCTTAATTAGCCATATGTCTTTGCTAAATGATTGACGCAAGAAACTGGATGCATGATTTTCCAGGCTTTTGTTCCATAACTGGATGGAGTTCACATGATAAAGGCCAGATGAAGAGAAGGAAAATTATTGAGTAGAGAATTCATATGATAACGAAATAATGGGAATAACTTTGAGAACTAAAATTAAAAGGAGTTTGCACTTCAATATTTTATAATTAGTTTCCTGTCAGTTGATGGGTTTCTGGTAATTCAATCTTAAGAGCAGTTTCGTGACAAAATATGGTGAAGATTTCAAATATAGTATATGGTTTCTGTTATTTAACCTTTCACCAATTATCTGTCATTTAATTCAATTATGGACATTTTGAGGTTTTATTGGTCTTTTCTTATCTTGAATTTCTTATGGTAGATAAACAAGAAGCTCGAGCACATTCAAAAGACATCTCAACTTTTTGTGGAAGGTGAGATGTGGAATGATCTAGCTTGTAATGGAATTCTTGTGACTAGTGCTCTTAATGTTCCTTGGAATTTGAAGCCTAACCCCCCCTTTTTTTTAAATAATATATGGCCAGGTTACTTGAGGAAACTGAAGATGAGGTGAATCATGGTCTCCTGATTTTCACTTTATATAATTTTCTTAAGGCAAGGATTTCTGATATAGGCCCCGTTACTTGTCAAAACAGTTCTCTGAGTTAATAAAGAAAGGGTCTGTTAAAGTTGGCGAAGTAGGCAAGGTCTTATGCCAAGACCTTGGGAGATATTGCAAGCAGACAAGGTAACCTCAACCGTAAACCATAATTTCTGAAACCATAAAGATTTGGGTAAAGACATGAGAAGGGAAGTTATTGGCAAGGACCCCAGAAGTTTTATGCAGTGACAATTTATTCTCTGTTATTTTTCTTAATAAGTTCAGTTGGCAATCTTCCAAGCTCTTGGAGGACACTTCTAAAATTTGGCAACTTACAATAGCATACATCTGACTTCATATATTGAACAAACTCTGTGCAGTGGTTACCAGAAAGCTGTCAACAATGATGGAGGAAATAGAAACACGGAACTTTAAGCAAGAATAATTTAGTTCACCATTCTGGTGCCCAATACAGGAAGTTGCATAACTCGAAAGACATTTACAGGCAAGCATGCTAGCTATGATTGTCTCACCTCCACATTCCTTTCTATTTTTGGTTGGGGGTTGTGAGCAAAAGAAGCCCACTACTTTGCCTTTGGATCACTTTGTTCTCCTGATTGTTGTTGTTCTACATGGTTTTTATAACTTACTAAAATTTGTCTCAGGGCTAAAGGAGATACCTTTTGCTGATTAACTTTGTGAGCAAATACTGGAAAATACTATGAACTTCTTTTCATTCTGAGGAAGTAAGTGCTGATCGCTTGCTAACTCGTTCGCCAATAAATAATAATTTATTATTATTATTATTATTATTATTATTATTATTATTATTTTATTTTGGTAAAAAGTGGGTTTTTTTTTTTTGGTTGGGGGGGGGTTCAAACCCGCGTAATCCCGATAAGGGATTAGGCCCTTAATCACGTGGACTAACCCTTTAATCCCATAATTATTACCCATCCTATATGATCACACACACACACACACACATATTTAGTATAGTTTGAGGATTATAAGAGTGAGCTGGTGATTTGAGCTAAGGTTAAATAATTTGATAACGATTGCTTTTATCACTAGGACAAGCCCCTTAGTTTGTAAGAGGATCACATGTTAATTGTACAAGTTCAGTTCCATGTTTCATTTTCGGATGAATAATGCCAAAATGAAGGGGTTTACATTCTTATTGGCATCACCTAAGGTCATGCCCGTTCACATTGGACAAAGACCAATTGCAATTTGGTAAGAGTTGATTATATGAGAGCCCTGGTTGATATGGACAACCTTATAATAATTAATGTAACTACATGTGTAGCAAATAAATTGTCTGGAATCACATTTTTCAAAGTCGCGTTGACATAAGCTTTTAATTTATGTCGTCCCTGGATATGAATTTTTGAACGGGATAGCAACAATAATACTATTAAAAGATACGCTTCAATGGGCCTTTGAAGGAATGATAACGGAGGTCAATCTTTTACTACTTTCAAGAGTAATGGGTCCAAGCTAGGAAGGAATTAAGGTCAATAAATTGAATTTCACACCATAATTAGTGAAATGATTATCTGACCAGCTTGTAAGTTAATCATTAAGTCCGCAGCTTGTGACAGTATAAATTAAAAATAACCATTGGCAATTTTGGCTGTCTTCAAATTTTTCGTGTGCACTACTCCCCCCCGGGCCCCCGGGGGGGGGGATCAATGTTCTACTTCCCCTATTAATAGCGCCATCTTTCATTGGCAAATTTCAGTTTGGTTGGATTGTATAACGTACTTCATCTCATCTTGTAAACGCAAGGATTTGATATGAAATGGAATTATTTTCTTTTCAAAAATTGAAAAAAAAGGGGTTCTTAATCTCGGGTTAAATTGGAGATGAGAAATCATAGTAACCAAATGGCGACAAATTAAGCTAAGAAGCACAGCAAATTTGACAATTGAGGAGTCTAACAATATTGGCATTAAAAAAAAAGGGATACTACAAGAGAACTATTAATCATTCAACTTGTTAACAATAAATCTGAAGAATTGTTACATGCTAAACTTGATTACACAAATTAAGATTTACATAAAAGACAATCAAATTAATTGAAATAATCTGTTATGTAATTCTCATATGAAAATTTTTTCTTGATTAATTCAGATTTTAATCATCTTGTGATTGATGCTTTTAATGTTCCTTGGAATTGAAGCATGACCACTTATTTTCTCAAAGGAATTTCTCACTCGGTCTCGTTATTTGTCAAAACATTTTTGAGAAATGATAAAGAAAGATGAGACATAACTCTATATAATAGTTATCAGAAAGATGTCGACGGTGATAGAGAATACAGAAACACCAAACTTTAAGCATGCATAATTTAGTTCACCATTATAGTGCCCCAATATAGGAAGCTGCAAAACTTGAGAGACGTTTAAAGGGAAGCACATTAGTTGTGATTGATTTTCCTCCACATTCCTTTCTATTTTCGGTTGGGGGTGGTAGGCAAAAGAGGTCGTCCACTACTTTACCTAGTAGATATTATCTGAACTAACTCTATTTCATATACTCTGTATTTTGTTATTAAAAAAATAATAAATATTTTCTTCTGAGCATCACACAATATTATTTACCTCTTACCGTCTATTTACATATAGTGAAATTTTATCTATTTCATAATCAAATGTGACCATTGGATAATAGTACAATTCCAACTCACTTTTATATATTTTTTTTCGATGAGTGCCAAAAAGACTCTGCCTGACCACGCTAGACAAAGATGTACCACTTGCAAATGGGTGATGTTGAATACATCAAGTCCCCACATCCATATCAACAAACCTTAAATAAAAAATATGTCCAAAAGTAAGTGAAAAGGGTTTAATGAAGTGTAGACATGTTCTTGCCTCTCAATTGTTAAATATTTCCACCTCCATTTCTAGACCACTTTATTCTTTTCTTCTCAAAATCTCCTTGCAATTACTTTTTGTCTTCCACCACGGTGGTACAAGTAAACTAGTTATTCTATGTCATATGGTAAAATAAAATTACAGATAGTTAAGGTTTTTGTATATTACTAAATATTTGTTTTATGGTTAGGCTCAACTGGGGAAAAAAATAAAAATCTCCAATATTAGTCCCCACTAAAAGACAAAAAAAAAAAATTGTCCCCTACATATTTATCTCTATTAATACATGCTAGCCGGCTAATACATTATTATAATAGTCGATTAAGAAAGGTGAGGACAAATTGAGGGAAAAAAGAACATAGTGATGAAAATGTATCAAATATCTAGTCCCGATCTAACACCGAGTATGACATTATATAATATAACACTAAGTATGACATTATATCAAATATCTAATCCCGATCTGACACCGAGTATGACATTATATAATATCATATGATTATGTTATGCGTCTTGATGCACACTATATGACTATATAGTACCATATGATACTATATATATATAGTGCTAGATTATTTTTAAACAAATATATGGTGTCGTTAGAGCGTCGTATATATATATAATGTGATATAATATTAACCGTTTATGTGCTATAAAGAGGGTGTGATGACATACTAACATAATCTCACATTACTATTTAGTACTGTTACGATAACAGACATCTAGTACTTTATATTCCTAAGACAAGTGTTTCTTGAATATTTATTTTTTTCTTCTTTTGTTGAGAAATATCTTTCCTTTCTAATTCACTCTACTTAGAAAGCAAACTATGGAATGCATAGTTTATTTAATTTTATTTTATTTGTTAAAATTAGTGAATTATTATAGTATTGTTTGTTGTTTGTTTTTAGATGATATATACGGATAACGGGACAAGTTTAGAATAAGTCCACCGATTCCCCCGTAATCATATTCTTGGTCAGTGGTGGTCCACTTTCTTAATTGATTTCAAGTCATTCTCTACTTGAAAAATTAATTCATTCATTTTGATTCAAATTCCACAATCCATTACTTTTACTTCCGTCACTTTCTTTCATTTGTGCATCATGAACCACGAGGCTTCAGCTGACGAGTTAATTAATCTTCTACTGTCAAAATTAATGCGGATTTTGTTTAATAAGGTCGCCGGTCGTTTTCTGCTGATGTGATTGCTATAGAAATATCGATTTCTTGCATTCTCATATAGCCCACTTATTGGTTGCGTAATCTTCATTCTTTCAAGTTTCTTTCGGGTGAGTGTTTTATTTGCGGGCAATAATCTAGAAGATACTCCACCACTTGACCCATATGATTTTGATGTTTATTGTCTGCTCCATCTGTGTTTTATCTTTTGCTTGGAGGGAATGTTTTTCCTTCCGTCATACTTTGCTTGCTTTGTTCCGAGAACAGTTAGTTGATGCTTATTCATTGCTTAATATTAAGCATCTAATTCCAGAAAAATTGCAGTACTGATTTTTGAGTTCTGAATTTAGTGAAGAATCTGATTCTTGTTTCCGCTAAGTGGATCTTTTCCTTTTCGTTTCATTTTTTCCCTGGGTTTGTGCTGGATGCATGTATTTATTTGTTCAATCCTTCCAACTGCTCTTGCTTTGTTCTGACAACATTTTAATAATGCTTCTTAATTGCTTTATTGTAAGCATCTAATTCCAATAGGTCTTGGAAAATTGCAGTAAATGATTTTTTACTATTGAATTAGTGAAGAATCTGATTCTTGTTTCTGCTAACTGTGAGTTGTTCCTTTTCTTTTCATTTTCTTTTCCTTCCTTTTATTTATGTGGTGCTGGATGTATGCATATGTTTGTTCATTTTTTAGTCTAGATGATGGGGAAAAGTGTAAATAAGCTAATTTTCAAAATTTCAGGGCTAGTTTAATGACTAGGAAGCTGTTTGTAGAACTTTGATGTGCATAAATGTGTGCTTTGTTTGATGTTATGTCTTCGAGGCAATTACTAAATTATATAACTTTCATCATAGTACTCTGATGCGGGGCTCTCAATCTCCATGAAACATTTGGTCAAGAACATTCATTGGGGTTTTCGAGCTGGATTCACTTTGGGCTTGTGATAGCACAAGCTGGCTGCCGGATGTCTAGAATGAATAAGATTTGTAATTTCCTTATTTGGTTACTCTGTTTTGGAATTCTTTCAAGTGGATTGAGTACAAATATTTCTTCTAGACCAGCAGTTGTAAATATAGGAGCTGTTTTTACTATCGACTCCACAATCGGAAGGGTAGCCAAGATCGCAATTGAGGAGGCTGTCAAAGACGTGAACTCCAACTCTAGTGTCCTCCCTGGGACCAAACTTAATATAACTATTAGAAATTCAAATTGCTCTGGATTTCTTGGACTGGTTGAAGGTAGATATTGTACTTACTGGCATTCATTTATAGTTCAGCACTTTATTTTGGTTTATTATCTTGATTTGGAGAGTGATTTTATTGACAAATTTTTCTTTGCAGCTTTGCGGTTTATGGAGACTGATGCAATTGCTGTTATTGGTCCACAATCTTCAGTGGTTGCCCACAGTATCTTGCATGTAGCAAATGAACTCCAAACTCCATTTTTGTCATTTGCAGCAACCGATCCTTCTCTATCTTCTCTTCAGTTTCCTTATTTTATTAGGACAACACAGAGTGATCTGTACCAGATGACTGCAATAGCTGAAATTGTTGCTTATTATGGTTGGAAAGAGGTCATAGTGGTTTTCCTTGATGATGATTATGGAAGAAATGGGTTATCCGCATTAGATGATGCACTTGCTGCTAGACGCTGTCGTGTTTCCTATAAAGTAGGAATTCCCCCAGGAGATGTCAGTAGGAGTGGCATAATGGATATTCTTGTCAAAGTTACGATGATGGAGTCTCGAGTTATTGTTCTGCATGCATATCCTGCAGCAGGATTTATGGTTTTTTCAGTAGCACATTATCTCGGAATGATGGATAATGGCTATGTGTGGATAGCTACAGATTGGCTTTCCTCTGTGCTGGATTCCTCTTCTCCTCTTGTTTCAGGGACCATGACAGATATTATGCAAGGAGTTCTTGTTTTGCGTCAACACACCGCTGATTCAGGAAAAAAGAGAGCATTTTCAGCCAGGTGGAACAAATTGACTGGTGGTTCTTTAGGGCTAAATTCCTATGCACTTTATGCCTATGATACTGTTTGGTTGGTTGCTCATGCTATTGATTCATTCTTTAATCAGGGAGGGGTGATTTCATTTTCTAATGATTCCAGATTGGAATCTTTAGGGAGGAGTCATCTTCACCTTGAAGCCATGGTTGTTTTTAATGGAGGTCCACTCCTTCTGAAAAACATATTGCAGACTGACTTTATCGGTCTGACAGGGCATGTTAAGTTTGGTCCCGACAACAATCTCATTTTCCCTGCATACGACATTATAAACGTAATTGGATCCGGTGTCCGCCTAGTTGGTTATTGGTCTAATTATTCTGGGCTGTCAACTGTGCCTCCAGAGACTCTGTATTCAAGGCCAGCTAATCGTTCAAGTGCAAATCAACATCTTCATGATGTTATTTGGCCTGGCCAGGCAGCAAATAAACCTCGTGGATGGGTTTTCCCAAATAATGGAAAGCAATTGAGAATTGGCGTGCCTGTCCGAGTTAGTTTTCGAGAATTTGTGTCTCAAGTGCCGCGTACTAACACTTTCAAAGGATTCTGCGTAGACGTATTCACAGCTGCTGTGAACTTACTGCCGTATGCTGTTCCATATCAATTCATTCCCTATGGAAATGGCCGTGAAAATCCTAGCTACACTGAGATCGTGAATAAAATCACAACAGGAGTAAGTATGAGTTCAGTAAACGAGGATGATCGTGCTTAATTTATGGTTACAGATAGAGTTTGTTTGCAATGGTAGCTTATCACTACATTTACTTGTGACAGGAGCTTGACGGTGTTGTTGGTGACATTGCCATCGTAACAAATCGAACCAAAATTGTGGATTTCACCCTGCCATTTGCTGCATCTGGACTTGTTGTCGTGGTCCCATTTAAGAAGTTGAGCACAGGAGCTTGGGCTTTTCTAAGGCCGTTTTCTGCTTCATTGTGGGGTGTTAGTGCACTTTTCTTTCTTCTTATTGGACTTGTGGTTTGGATTTTGGAGCATCGGATGAATGACGAGTTCCGTGGACCCCCTAGGCAGCAACTAATTACCATTCTATGGTAAGTTTCAAAGTTGGTAAATGAACATAAACTTATTTAGCAGGTTATGTAAATTTGTGGCACAACCTCCAGGTATATTTGCTTAATGGGAATAGTACTGATTGTGAACCTAGTTTGTAAGTTACAGAGGAACGCAACTAGCATGCCATTGATTGTCTAAAGGACATATAGGTTCGACCTTATGTCATATTATCTAATGATGATAAACCTGTAGGACCATAGAGCTGATATTTTATTAATATTGACAAGGGTATGATGACAGGATGTTATAACAGTTTATGGTGTATATCCGATGTAATCCACTTCTAAGTCAGACTTGATATTACTTAGGATCCGTTTGGTTTGTGTTATAATTGGATTGTGTTATAATAAATTTTGAAATTTGAATTTTTGTGAAATGTGATTGGTTAAATTTTATTGAAAATCGATCTGTTGTGATTTGATGTGACGGAATTATAATAGATTCCTGTTATAACACAAAACAAACGGAGCCTTAGTTCCCCTGTTTTCCTTGTAACAACAACAGGTATCTTTTAGTAATGTTAGCAATTGCCTTTCTGCAGTACTATATGCCACAATTTTAAGAGTGTCAGACATTATCACACTGGTCTGGCACAATTCACCAAACTTACATCTGCGTAACTTGTCATGTGGACATTGTACAAATATGCACTTTCATCTAGTGCAGATGTTTAAAATATTCATGGCTATTAGAGTTTGAGTGAGCAATTCATACACTGTTGGCTGAAAAGAGTTTTGTAGAAGTACTAAAAATATCGATTATATCTGTTCTTGTAACTGTTTCTCTCTCTTCCCTATCTGAAATATGAGAAAATGATTTCTGACATTATTCTCACTGCGTGTCTGCAGGTTCAGTCTCTCAACTCTATTTTTTGCACACAGTGAGTGAAAACGAAGTCCTTAGAAATTTGTTATTTTTATTTTATTTTTTGTGGCTCGTGTTGTGATGGGTCACATTGAGAGTTTTGATTTTTAATTCTCTTCGCTTGCAGAAGAGAGCACTGTGAGTACCCTTGGCCGTTTTGTGCTGCTCCTATGGCTTTTTGTGGTACTGATCATTAACTCAAGTTACACGGCGAGTTTGACCTCTATCCTTACGGTGCAACAGCTTTATTCTCCTATCAGTGGAATTGAAAGCTTGAAGAAGGGTGATGGACCCATCGGATATCAAGTGGGATCTTTTGAGATCGGAAGATTATCTGACCGAGGAAATTGGTATATCAAAATCCAGGCTTAGAGCCCTTGGAACACCAGAAGAGTATGCTACTGCACTTCAACGTGATCCCAAAAAGGGAGGTGTTGTTGCCGTGGTTGATGAACGCCCATATGTAGAGCTCTTCTTGTCAAGTCAGTGCAAATTTAGGATTGTTGGCCAAACCTTCACCAAAAGTGGCTGGGGATTTGTGAGTAACTTCTATTACCATGCATCCATTATTTTTGTGGAACTGCCTCTTTAAGGGAAAAAAATGATATGTTTAACTGGTCCACCTTATGATGAATTATGAAAGACGGTTCTTTTGAACCTTTGCTTGGTTTTTCCTTATAATAATTAGATTTGTGACTCAGATCATGACAGTTCTGGTTAGGAGAGAACTGTGGTTTCTAAGAACCAGGCATGACAAGTAATTTAATATCTTAAAGTGGAACAACACAGGCTTGCTAAATAACTTGCAAATAATACTGCCTCCTAGTTTTAGCTTTAAAATCATGATATTATTGGTTTTTTTAGAGTTATTTATTGATTAGTTGTATGCATCAACATCTTACACGAACTAATTGAACGGAATTATCATGATTGCATTTTTCTCTCTTGAGGTGGGGATATAGGTAGAGGTATACATGTCTTGATAACCATGCTATAGCGTATACACAGTTTGATTCACATCAAACAAAAATAGGCATATAAGAAAATCCTGGAGCATTCCCCGTATCATTTTAGGAATTGAGTTAAATAGTTTAAAATAATATTAATCAAGATGCTAGTCATAAACTATTGACAGTCGTAAAATTCGTGGAATAACAAAATAAAAAATTCTAACTTACAAATGAACATTAAATAGTTAAATGAAATAGCAAATAATTCCTCAAAGAGTAATAATACTACCAAAATGTAATTTACTGCTGAAAGTGGAAACGACCCAGAAGTTTTTGATATCATCACTATTGATAGGATGATCTCTTAGGAAATCAACCAGGTACATAATTCTCCTCATTTTCATTTGTATCCTTTTCTTTTCATTCTTCTGTGTCGTCCTCCACCTGCATGGTTTCTTTTCGTTCTCCTTTCCCTTCGACTTAAATGCAGGCAAAACAAAACATTAAACATTATAGGTTCTGATACAATAGAAGACGAAGCTAAGTCATTATTAAGATGGCCATAAGGCAATATAAATGAGAGAACACATTTGTCACCTTTAAATGATATATTTTTTAGGCTATAATTTAGGTGTAAGCCTCATTTCTAGCACTTTGGGGTGTAAGCTTTGAAGTATTTAACTTTGGGGTGTAAGCTTTGAAGTATTTAATAAAGAACCATGTATGAGGGGTTTGTCAAGACACGATCTCAATTTGGATAAATTGGTGACTGAAGGACTTGAGCTCGGGTCTAATGCCATATCATCTAAAAGTTTAGGTTGTTGGAGGAGGTGCTTAATCATTCATTTAAACACTGTACTGAACCTGTATATGTACTCTCACTCTTTGATACATTAAGAAATTCTATTTCAGAAATACCACTGTGGTATTTGCTAATTGATTTCTCTGCCTTGTTAGATTTGCCACACTTCAGTATTTCCATTAACTTGGACAAAATGCCTAAAATAAAACATAAGGAAAATTCAATGACTAATTTCGTAAGAATTTCAATGGACAAAGTGAAACAACAAAATAAGTTGGGTTTGCGAACAACCTTCGGGATGCACTGGTGATAAAAGTTACTGTTTTGCATTTTTTTTAGAATTTGTCCTGAGTAAGTAGTAACATAAATCAAAGATCCGGCTCCTAAATTTCTCTTTTTGCTAATTATTGTGTCTTTATGCAGGCATTTCCCCGGGACTCTCCCTTGGCTGTCGACTTATCCACTGCAATCTTGTCACTATCTGAAAATGGAGATCTCCAGCGAATCCATGACAAATGGCTGACAAAAAGCGCTTGTAGTTTAGATAACACAGAACTTGAGTCAGACCGCCTTGAGCTGAAGAGCTTCTGGGGTCTCTATCTTCTGTGTGGATTAGCTTGCTTAATTGCTCTTTTGATACATTTCTTCCAGATTGTTCACAAGTATAGGCAATCAGTCTTCGCCGAATCTGCTCTAGATGGAACGGGGACCTCACGTTCTAGACGGCTTCGGGCATTGCTATCACTAATGGATGAGAAGGAGGATCGCTCAAGACATGATGTGAAAAGAAGGAAGGTTGAGAGATCCGTATCTGATAACAGTAATGACAATGACATCGGGTGGGATTCCAAGAGGAGACATTCGCAAGATTCTTCAGAGCATGGCATTAGCTTGGGCCACTGAACCGGGACCATCATATAGATGTCATTGTGGTAAGTGTATAGAACTCCTTTCTTTTTCCTAGCCAGCGAAATTATTGTATATGTACTCAAAAAGGATCTAGGATCACTAATTTTGCTGAGCAAATTGAAACCATACATAGAAATATAATTTGTTTTTTTGGATGAACTGTATTCATGCACTGATGCCAAAATTGGTTGTTAGGCTTTAACTGTTAGGTGAAAAAGGTGTTATCTTGGATCGGTAACGATGTTAGAGTTGGAGGAAATATAGGACTTTGAGAAACAAAATCTTCGAATCATTTGTAGTGCACTTGCTTATCTTGGTATTGAATAATGCATATGTTCAAAACTTATCTTCGACCCCATATTTTTCGATAATCTTTCTCCAGTTGTGCTAGTCAGAAAATCACTTTTCTCCAGTTGTGCTATTCAGAAAATCACTTCTGAAGAGAGTACTTCTCAACTAAGCTTACGATATTCGTTTTCCTTGCTACCAACTGGCAATCTTGGACTTTCCTTCTTTATTTCTATCTCTAGCTTCTCAAAATATCTATTGTTGAATCATGTGTTACAGTTTGCAAACCTTCTTACTCCTACTAGCCTCCTCGCCATTCCTATGTTAATGATTCAGTCAGCTCATTCACCATTTAGGTGGTTTAAAACCGCAAACCATCAAACTGAACAGAAAGTAAAGGAGTTCAAAAAATAGCTCACGTCTACTTCAGCAGTTCGGCTAACTTAGGGCAATGAAGAAATTATGAGTATGAAGCAATTTTCATGTGGAAAAAATTTGATCTCTGATTTATATGACACATTCTCCTTCACTAATTTTATTCACATAGACACGAATTTATATGTGGGTCCGTGGGTCCATATCCAAATAACTAGAGGGAAGGCGTTACATACACAGTGTATCTCTAGAAAGGAGACACTCAGTGTCTCCAGTTCAAAATTGGAGTATGTAATGTCATCAAGTTTTTTTTTTTTTTTTATTTGAGTCTCACTAAATTTATTGAGTTGATGCTAAAATAATAAAGTGTTTAGTAGATCATCTCCCAATCTTGAACCTACAAATAATTTGTGGGCTCTCATCTGCACAACTCTTTTTGACTTTTTCCCTCGTTTGATGCCTTTTTGTCAAAAGCTGAAACAGCGATTTCTGGCCTCATTAAAGAAAACAAACTTTCTGAACAAGCAAAAGGGTACATGAAAAAAGTCCTTAAATTTGAAATAGATATACTGTTAAGTGGCTTTTACCACGTGCACGTACTCATCTCTGTCTCTTCTCCCTTAGAAAAGTTAAGAGGCTTATAATATCTTACTGTAAAAGTGAAAACGAAAAAGAAAATAAAGAAAAATCCTCTGAAGTTTGCAATACTCTGATTCTAATAAGTGGAAATAGTAAGTTACATGACAGATAATATCATTTGATAAATAAATAGTATGATAACGGTACATTTACTGTGATTTCACAGTTTCATCTTTCTTCTTGTTCTCTACTTCTCCGTCACTGGTGTGCATATAGGCATTTTCCATAACCTACTCAGAGAGGCAAAGGAAAAACAAATCAGAAAAACGTGGTAGTCGGCCTTATTGAAGATATAGTTCAACTCTAACAAATCAGGTTGGACGGTTTAATAATATAGAGCGGATGAAAGATCCAGGATTCAAGTTTCGTCGTCACTTATTTTGTAAAAATATTTCTGGGTACTTACTTGGATCACTGAAGGTAACTAGGCCAGTGCCCTTGAAATCACAGTTCCAATAGTTTCTTCCATGCATCTGATAGTATGCATTCATGGCATGTGACGCATGTGCATGAATATTATTAGGTGCAAAACAATCCCCATTTTCTTCAATTTCTCTGCAATCAACTCCACCAGGTCCACAGCAAAAATCAATCACAGACTGAACAAGCTTATCCTCTGCATGGGGTTTAGCCACACACCATACAGAAGGACCCCTTGCTGGACCGGATCTTTTCTCGCCGAACCCGAGTGTATCATCGGCATTTTTCGAACAAAATTGGCAGTTCAAATCTACATCATAAACTTTAGTCCCATCCCCATTGAAAATCCCAAAATTTTTCTCAGTGGTGCCTCCTGGTTTCTTGTTTTCATTGAACAGAGCAAACACAAAGATTTCTATGCTCTCTTTAGGCTTCATGGGGGTGCCTTTATTCGACTGTGCTCGTTCGATCAATCTGCCGTTGTAGGTTCTTGCATTTTCTGGCGTTGCTGCGGTATCCCCTGCTTCACCTTTTGATGGCCACCCGGATTCTGAAACTGTGATCTTGATTGATCGGTTTCCAAATCCTAACGAATCGATGGCAGATCGAACTGCATCGATTTGTGCATCTAACATGTTTGTGTACATGTATCCCTTCGGATCCCGGATAGCAGTCGCATTGCCTAGTAAGGCATATTCTAGATTGACTGTGGTTGGATTGTCCCTGTATGCAAAATATGGATATGCATTCACCATGAATGGTGCTCCGGTATCTGCTAAGAAACCGACAATGGCGGTCATTGTCGGGAGGAGCATTGTGGCGAAAGTGGAAGCCGAAGGAGGAAACGAGGAGGCAAGAACAGCCATGCTATGTGGAGTTGTGACCTTAATTTTCCGGTCTAGTCCACGACTAAGCAAAGCTGAATGCAGATTCTGCATAGCTTGAACCAATGCATTATGATCCAACTTATCGTCATCTGTGGTTAAGTACTCGTTGCCTACGGCAATGGCAACGATGGAAGTGGCCGGAATGAAGGGCAAAACCCGAGTTGCGAACCACTGATCGGCCGCAACAGGGCTGGTGCTTATATTTCCAACATGGGAGTTTTCTACTGCTACAATGAGGTCTATGCCGGTATTAGAAAATGCTCCAAGGATTTCAGGGTTGGTGTCATAGATCTTGACTTTATCAATGAGGGTGGATTGGAGTAGCTGAGCCACCCTCTTCGGCGAAGGGAGGTTGTTTCCGATAGTGCCGTAGTTTATTCCAATGCCGGAAACTTCTTGGAATAAGCTGAAGAAGAGCAGTGGAAGGAAGAAGATAAGAATACTGGTAAGAGCCATTGAAGTTGTGTAATAGTTAAAATCACTTGGCTTTTGCAAATATATGTGATTTTTTGTCACTCCCCAAGAACGAGGTAAAAGAAAATTTGAAAAACAGTGCTTGCCTCCTGCTATGCTTTTGAGCTGGATTGCAATTGCTGGACAAAATATCATGATTTCTTTGACAATTTGATGGAGGCCATAAAGGGCGGGTAGAAATTACGAGCCTTGCCTCGAAGACGAGAAATACTTAATAATAATTAAGTACGTTTGGTCGTCATCCTGCGTGGTGTGTTTGGGCCGACCTCATCGGGAAGTTCAATAACGTGAGCCCACCTCATCGTATATACACTTTTTTGTGTTGATCGGTCACACCTGATCTACCCATGTTCGACGCTGAATGTGATCTCACAGATTTTCTGATTTTAAGTAGAAAAGTGAAAGGAAAAAAAACAGAAGAAAATTAATTTGCTGATGTATGGCTTAAAGTTATTATTTTGCAGAGAGCACATTAATGTGAAGGTTCCAACTTTGTGAGACCAAAAAATGACTTCAAATTTTGCAGCTAAACATTACTATTACATTTCTATATCCTTTTCAGCTCCACAGAAGAACAGGAATTAAGGACAAATTTTTAGACCCCAACGTTTTTCAGAAACTCCGAGAAAAAAGGGAAAAAAAAATGCAACAATTTAAGCTTCGTAAACTTTGCACTCCTCATCGGCTGGGTTCGTCTTGCAGAAATCCTCCAACGGGTCGCCGCTTCCCTGCGCAGCAATGCCTGGCCACTTGGCTGCAACCAGATGAGCTAAATCAACCACTCTTTGGCTGCAAAGACGAGACAATAACCATCATCAGTACATAAACTTGACATAGAATGAGCAGGAATTCGTCTTGCAAAGATTCGATAGTCACAAAACTAAGCTAATCATCCTTTGTCTTTTCTAAACGGTACAATGTTTTAGATAAAATAGTTCGGTAAAGATTATTTTACACTGATATGTAACGATTAACATCGCGTACCTGTATCCCCATTCATTATCATACCAAGCCACCACCTTGACCATGTCATCTCCCATGACCATGGTCAAGGATGAATCGATGGTGGACGAAACATCGGAGCATCGGAAGTCGACCGACACGAGGGGTACATCGCACACGTCCAGTATGCCTTTCAATGGTCCTGCTGCTGCCTTCCTGAAAGCTGCATTGACATCTTCGGCCGTGATTCCTTTCTTCTCAACATTCACCACGAGGTCCACAACAGACACGTTAGGTGTTGGCACACGGAGCGCAATGCCATTGAGCTTGCCCTTGAGCTGAGGAAGCACGAGCGACACGGCCTTGGCTGCACCTGTGCTGGTCGGTACTATGTTCAATGCTGCGGCTCTAGCTCGCCTCAAGTCCCTGTGGGAAGCATCGAGAAGCCTCTGCAAACAACAACCGATAATTAAAGGTAATCAACAATGTTCAGTTTGTTCCATTAGGCAAGTTTTTCGCTGTAAGATTACCTGATCGCCGGTGTATGAGTGAGTGGTTGTCATTGTTCCCTTGACAATGCCTGCAAGTCGAAAGAAAATTCCAGGTTAAGTACTCAATCTCGAGAAATCAGAAGGCCTAATTTCGCTTTGTGGTACAAAGAAATTGATGTCTGACCAAGTGCTTCATCCATGACCTTCACAAAAGGAGCCAAACAATTGGTAGTGCAAGAAGCATTGCTGTGGAAAGTTAAAACAGCTAACGTGTCAATCTAATCGATACTTAAACCGTAGAAAATACACACAAACATGTTTAGCTGCGCAAATAATCGTCACAAGAACTACTGACCTTATGATGTTGGCAACGTCGTGTGAGTAGTCCTGTTCGTTAACACCAACAACATAAGTTGGGATATCAGCGCCTTTTGCTGGAGCAGTGATAATAACCTTCTTGGCTCCGGCTTGGATGTGCTTTCCAGCACCAGGGCCATCCACGAAAACTCCGGTTCCCTGTATTGACATGATTATTTAACCAGTTTCAGTTGCTCATTTTGTTTCACCTTGAAGAACTATCTGTCTAATTACTGTAAATTCTGATGAGACCAACAGGGAATGTGACCCCATGATCTGTGGTTGGGGAGATAAATGTAGGTTGCATAAAATCCAATACAGGTTTGATGAGACCTAACTACCTCGATTACAATGTCGATTCCCAGTTCTGCCCAGGGAAGTTGGAGAGGGTCCCTGTTAGAGACAACCTTTATGGGCTTCCCGTCGACAGAGATGGTTTCATTATCGACTATTTTAACTTCTGCCTTGAATGTGCCAAGCATTGAGTCATACTTCAACAAGTGAGATGCCTGCAACCACAGGGCAATTATTTCAAAAGCAAGTTAACATGCTCTGTGCTAGCTCTTAAACCATATGCGTCTAATAGCAACAAGTAAACTTATGCTTTAACTCACGTTCTTGACACCGCCACTGTCATTGACAACTACCACATCGAGTGGTGAATCCTTGCGGCCATGCCAGCAGCGGAGGAAGTTCCTGCCAATACGACCAAAACCATTGATGGCAACCTTCAATTTGGCAACTGTTTCGCCCTTAACCGGGGTTGATCCCATTGACTAAAATTAGACAGAAAAATACATGTTACCAACCTATTCAGCAATAAGTATCCTACCTGAGTACCTTCAGAAGTATACATTTTGAACTAGACACCATCTTATATCAGTTGTAATACTCTGCATTATTATATCCAAGATTTTCAACTCAGTTTCTCTACTATGCAGACTGGGAAATGGAGCTTATTTCTCTAAGAATTTGCAGCATCAGATGGCAAAATGAAAGACATGGGTTAGAGAGACTTGATTGGCACTAAACAATATGTCAATATCAACCTGAAAGGGTTGGAATCTTGTTCACTGTTTTGTCTAGTGGTGATGAGGATTGTGTATCAACCATTCTATAGCAAGTATCCAAATTGAAGTAGGATTAATCTGCAGTTAATTATCTAGTAAGTGTTGAAATCAATACCTTTGGATTGAGTTGGGCTGCAACTGCATCAAAGAAGGAAGCCTCCCTAGCATTCTTGGAGAAGGTCACACATCCACTGCACCTAAGACCAGAGAATTCAGCCACTTCCACCTTCTGCATAACCAGAACGAAGAAACAAATATCAGAAGACTTGATCATCTCATGTCACAGCTCTCCATATATGCACTTTGAACAGAATATACACAGTGAAGAAGAAGACCTTAGAGAAGCATTGAGTCGGAAACGAATGGGAGGTCTTGGAAGGAAGCCTGGTGCTACTTGGGATTCTTGAAGAAGCCAGAGCTGCGTGGGAAGCCATGGCTGCAGCAACTAAATCAACTACAAGAACAGTTTCATGGCTTATATATATGGTTTTCACTTTGTCAAAGCAATTAAATTTTTTCAAGGAATTCTGGCTGTGAATGAGTTAAAGTAAATGAGTGGTGAGGATTCTATGTGGAGATTGATATCAGATAAGATCATGCCTTCTCTGAACCATAAAAATCAAAAGCACATATTATTCAACCCACCCACTCTTAGTTTGTATTTCTTGTTACATTTGTATTGAAGTGGCCCCAACCGTCCATGCAGACCGATGCTGGTGACTCTGCCCGACGTGCAAACCTATTCTGGACTTGGCATTATTACCAGAATAACAATTTCAGTTCACTGGAAGACCCGACTGGGCTCTGCCCGGCTGGCTCGATTTCTCAACCATCCGTTTCATCCATAATGAAAAGTAACTTAATGATGATTGTTTACCACAAGCAGAAAATGATATTTTTCATACAACTACAGCCAAAAATGCCTAATGTCAGGTTATACTTTCTACTAACATTTCTTCTGGCTGAGAGCAAATCATAGACAATGGTGGACAATTGACAAGGAATATAATATCACAGTCTTAATCTTTTCACAATTGGAGGAGGAGAATCCAGGAAGGTCCTTGTGAAAGCATGAAAATCATATGATACTGTTTTTTGGCCCCGCCAGGTGTATGGGGTCAAAAGATAGGATCATAGACAAAGCATGGTTCATAATCAAGACTAATGACTGCATCTCGCGAGGGGCCTTCTGTGTTTTACAGCTTTCCTTTGTTTAAAAACACCGGCAGCACTGGCTGCAGGAGGACAAGATAGGGTTGACTGAGAGTGAAGAAGAATGAAAATCCATGGAGAAGCTGAAGATTGAAATGAGAAGTTTTTTTGGTGCATCAAATTCTACAATGGAAAAGGATTTATGGTTTAACAGATAGACTCTAATCATGAACAGAAACAAACCAAAGATGAAAACACCAACATTGGACGTTATTAATGTATTCATTTACATGAACTTTAGTAAAACAAAATGATCACTTGCTTCCTCAAAATGAAGAAACTGATAGTAACAAGTTGAATTATCTTTATATAGATCCAAACATCAACTGATGACAACGATCAACTTGACTACAAAAGCAAAGATGAGCAGCCTCCTTAAACAGAGCACAAGAAGACAGGCCGAATTCCAGAGAGACCAACACAGTGGTTTTACATGACAGCTTCCATATCATCTGCATTCACAGCAGATCCATTTGGTGGTTCGTCTGACCGCAACTGATTGGACATGTTGTCAATGGCTGAGTTTAGCTGTTCAATCTTTTCAGCTAGTTTCTTGCGTTGCCTCTGCAGATAAGAATAATTTGCAAAGGTGTCAGGACGATGGACTACCAATGTATAGAAAACATGCTTTCAGGTCAATGACTCAATAAACAAGGCCAGTATAGGTGAGCAAGAAGATATATGAGTATGTTCAGCCAGGCTTAAGAAAAAGAAGGCATTTCTTTCTTTTTAATTTTTTTTTCCACACTACAGTTTTATTATATTTTATTAAATAAAAAAAGGTTACCTTATTTTATCTTTTTAGCTCCTCAAAAACATAATTGTTTTAAATTTAGTTATTTACCTATACATAATTTTACAAAAAGTAAGCTTCTAAAGCTTCGCTAAAGTCTAATGATGCACTTTAGTTTCATTAAGTAAGTTACATCAACCGTTGGATTTATGACTTAATTCCTTTTTCATAAGTTTTAACTTCCTTTTATTTTATATTATTCTTTTTTTTTTTTTTAATGAAAGGCAAGTTTTAACTTTCAAGAATCATATATGGTTAATTTCACAAAAGGTCCCCAACCTTTGAGCTAAGAATCAATTTCGTCCTCAACCTTTTTGAAGACTCTCGTGGGTCCCCAACCTTTCATAAATACTCACAAAAGGTCCTTTTTTGCATTATTCAGTCAACTTTTCATAGAAAATGACGATTATACCCTTTAGCCTTTAAATTTTAAAAACATAACATTTAAAAATAATAAAAAATTTAAAAAAAAAAAAAAACAAAACACCCCACCCTACCCTTCCAAAGAGAGACCTCGGAAATGGCTGCAAATGGGCGGCAAAATGGGGGGATCCACCCCCCCAATATCTGTTGCCGTTTCCGACAGCTTTTTAGCCTCCGGAAATGGCTCTGAACCATTTCCGGGGTCCCTCTTGAGAGGGGAGAGGAGGGGTTTTTTTTTTAATTTTTTTTATTATTTTTAATATTTTTAAATGTTTTGTTTTTAAAATTAAAAGGTTAAAGGGTAATTTGTCATTTTCTTTGAAAAGCTGAGTGAATAGTGAAAAAAAGACTTTTTGTGAGTATTTATGAAAGGTTGGGGACCCAGGAGAATATTAAAAAAGGTTGGAGACGAAATCAATTCTTAACCCAAATGTTGGGGACCTTTTGTGAAATTAACCCAATCATATACGAACAAATTTATTTCTCAAACTGTGACTCATATTTCAGAAGTTTCGGGAGTCATACCGATGTAGGAAATATTTCCTACATCAAATACACTACCAACAATATTGGAAGGTGAACATTTCACTAGCCCATCTCTTCTCAGACATCATTGGTTCATAGTTCAAAAATTTCCCTTAATTATTTACTTACTACGATGATATTCCTTTTGATTGCGTATGTTTGTTTATTTATTTATTTATTTACTATTATTTTCTTTTTTCGGGTTTACTTAAGAATCATGGAAAAAAATAAAGCCTTTACCATAGAGTCATTCTTCCAAGGACTACATGAACTCAAACTATGCTAATTGCACTATATCAAGCCTTGAGGGGTGTCCATAAACATGTTAATATTTTTTCGACTGAAGCATTAGATGAATCAACAAGGTCACCAGGATTGAATGCAAATTCAGTCTCCATCAGAAGAGTACAGTTAGGGGGGAGGGACAAATCCTGATTAAAAAAGACATGGAAAAAAATGTTTACCTCCAAAGCTTTTTCCTCGTCATAAATAAATTTGGGCAATTTCCTCATGAGATCCTTCTTTTCGGCAGAAGCACCAGCTAAAGCCTTACTAATCTGTGAAAGAGAAGTCATAATTGATTTCCCCTAGCAATTGTTTCATTAGTTTAACTCTTGCAAATTAACTCATCGAATTGAAGATAATTTCCCTGAAAATTCTGTTGGGAGTTGCGAACTTGTTATGCAATAACCTAAGACCTTAGAGAAAGAGCAAAAGAAGGGAGTAAATGAGTAAGAGAAATGATAAGATTTTGATCGCAATCATGAAAGATCCAAAGAAA
The DNA here is from genome assembly GCA_963692815.1 of Nyctanthes arbor-tristis. Lineage (NCBI taxonomy): Eukaryota > Viridiplantae > Streptophyta > Magnoliopsida > Lamiales > Oleaceae > Nyctanthes > Nyctanthes arbor-tristis. The sequence continues at coordinate 17,507 of CAVNYN010287617.1, read as the reverse complement.
AACTTTATAGTTATGGATCATGGTCTTCCTTCTCCTAGATGCAGTACACTGGCATGTAGTGTCATTTATTAAGAATAGATACATCTACACAATAGCTTTATCCCCCAACATATATACTCCTATTCATACATCATTCCAAGCAGGGTTCCACTTCTCTTTTTCCTTTTCCCCCCATTAAGCTCTTGTTAGTAAGGACCGTTTATGCCTAAAAATGAACTTGAGGAGCTTCCACCAATAAAAAAGGTTGGTGATGAGGTGCAGATGATTGTAACATTTGGGAGGGTAAGTGCAACTATCCTACTTACAAGCTACAATACGTACCCAGGATTCACAGGGGAAAAAGAAAATGCATAACAGAGACAGGTAATAACATCCTTGCAAAGATAAATGCGGCATTTAAACCGGTTGATCATAATCACCTGAGGAGCATACACACAACCTAGCGTACCAACAATTAATCCCCCCAAAAGAAAGCCACCAACAAAGATGCTTGCGCTGCTAGGCCTTCCACCATCACTGCCAACAATCATACAAGGTAAAGGGATAACTATAGAAAATTCTCAAGATATATGCTGGAATGAAAAACTGAAAGTTGCGCTCTTCCATTCTTATTATCCGATGTTTTTTTCATTCTGAACTTGGTGCTTTCATATACGCATTCTATAGTCCACAACAAATAAAAAAGCTAGACCACAGGTCTACAATCTGAGAATCTGATTTTGAAATTATTGAAAAGATATTAGACAGCCAATAAAAATTCCTGTTAACCTTGCATGCTTATGCAAAAGAAAGAAGTCACTGAATAACATCATAACAAGAAAGTGCTGACAAACAGACTGATGATGACTCATACCTGTAACTTGCTTGAAGAGTGAGTGTCCTTTTTGTTGAACATTTCCTCACACCTTTCAGACTGAAGGAAGAGTGCTTGGGGCAAGTAACGATAGCATAGTGGTCTGCTGACTTTAAGGATGAACCTAGTATGAGAAGCAAAGTTAAGGGAGTTCAGAGCCACAGAAATGAAACGAATTGCAAAAGATGACTTTCAAATACATCCACTAAAATTGTTAAGCAAGCACATATAAAAAGGAAAAAGTAGCAACACTTTGCAAATATAAGAATAAAAGAGAAACTATCACTTTTTTCATTCCAGCTCCTGTAATTGACAAATAGGAGCTTTGAGAAGCAATATAAGGCAGGCAAGTGGAAAAGCTAACAAAGATGTCATGGAAAATATCAAACGTCAGAACTCAAAAGATGCCAGTTTTCGAATGGACATGACTTCTGCATCACCTTTCTGGATTTCAACTAAGATAAGGCAAAATATCATTATGGTGTTTATTGATGGCTCCTAACTATAGTGCACAGATGTAGAAACACTAAAGGTTATTCCTTCAAAATGACATGCCAAGGAATTCACACTTTAACCGTACTCTATATTTTACTTCTAAGCTTAAAAGAAGGCCGTATAGCGTTCAAAATTAAGATAGTTCTGAGCTTCACTTTCTGAAAAGAGAACAAGGACAATTCAGCCTGAATATTTTAAGATTCTTTGTTGAAAATCTCAAGATTAGTGTGTAAGAAGAAATAGGTGTTACCAGTACAGCTTGAATTCATATCTTAAAAGATCGATAAATAATATAAAGAAAGGCAATAGACAATTACTAGAACATTAAAAAAGTAAAACAAGATGTTCCTAATTATAAGAAAACGATTCTCTACATTATCAATTGTCACTCCGCTTTTTCTCACTCTCACACCAACACCTTAGGCGTCCAGTGACAAAGTGCCATGGAAGGCATCATACATATTATCATAAATTCCATTTTGGACGTCCTCAAAGGCATAATATCCCGACAGTAGCACACTCTCTATAGACCAGCCATCCAGATCATACTCTCTAAATTGGAAGAATTTATTGGTTTACAGGAAGTCATGAGACATTAGTTCTCATGTAATTCACTTAGATCTTCACCATTTAACCTCCAAGTAAATAGTTGTTCTACTTTTGGTATCAACTTAAATGCTCAGTCCATTTCTTAAGTACATTGATTTAGGTTATATACACCACTAAAAAATGGCATCTGATGATGCCTTTTTTTGTCGACTACAACATAAGATTCTATGATTGCATATCCAGTATATGCATAGTTATCCTAATGAATAATATTTAAAACGAAAAAAGTCTATTCCAGGTTGTATCCTTCTTCTGCCATACGGTTTTAGTCATTCATGTCATTCAAAACTCTGCCATCTTACGCTAATTAAGAAAGTGATTTAGTAAAAATCCATATCCAAAAATACATCATTCTTTTAACAATCTCCAAATTCCTAAATATAACGGACGAACACACACAGAAAAACAGAAGTCTATTCTTGGATATCTTACCAGAGAGCTACGATTTTTAATTTCTATCGGGGTCGGGGGTCCTCATAAGATTAGTTCTAAATTAATCAAACATCAAGAAGAGACTCTGAACACATCACCACCATCAAATACTTCTAAACTATGTGATTAAGTAAAAATCCAAATCCGGATGCAATTATTATTAATTTCATAACTACCTTCAGATTCCAATTAAAACTGCAACCGGAAAACAAGTAAAATAACGCATAGATCGTCAAAAATGAAAATACATGTAAACTCATCGAAATGCAATGCAAGATATTAAAAAGATACCCGATGGTAAACAAAGAGCAGAGGTTTTAGATATCAGAAATGAATTGGAAACAGCGCTCATCTTGTGTTGATTTCAGAGAGAAAATTGTGTGTTCGAAGGCGAAGTGTGCGAGGAAAGGAAAGTGAGAAGAGGAGCATAGAGATAGAACTGACGGATCATTATTTGTTTCTAATTTTCCTTCACGATAGAATCGAGGACTACCTCTGACCGTCTTGACGGCAAATTAGGGGGGTAAAGTGGGCCCTAGAACTCATAATTGTAATTACAGTAGACACATTTTCCCCCCCTTCCTTTTTAACACAACAATTGTCACTTAATAATTGTTTTAATTGTTTGCGCAAAAACAACTGCATTAATTAATTAATTAAATTAAAGTCTTTATTACCAATTATTAATCTCAAAATGAAAAAAAAAAAAAAATTCAGCTACTCTACTAAGACGTAATAGAATACTGCAGGCCAATTACTACAAGAGTATCGGATAGCTTCTCCTTGAAATGCACAAATGACTTACTGTCGACCATTCAAAAAAAAAAAAAAAATTGAAAGACTTCAAAAAGAAAAAAGAAACGCAAAAAATTACTCGTAATAATAATAATCTACCCAACTTTCAATCTCTAAATTGTTATTCACTTTTATATAAGTTGGATAAATTTCAATTTTAGTTCAACTTTAACATATCATGCTTGCCCCTATAAATACTACTATCTGATATAAATTAAAGTGAAATGACAAGTTAAAATATACCAAAAAAACAAATGAAATCATTATCATCATATGATCTCTACTCGAACCAAAACCCACACTATCCCCGACGGTTACCTACTCCATTTCTGCCTCCATCAATTGTCATTGCTATCATCTTCTCTGTATTTCAAACTAAATTTACTTATAATTAAGCTTGGAGGACCATTCTCTACGTCCACACATATAAACAAAATAATTAAATAATAATTAGACTTCATTCAAAATTAATGCACACAAGTCAATTGAAAATTGTTAATTTAAGCATGACATATAAAACTCAATTGAATTCTCCATTTTGTCACTGTCTCACTGATATTAGCCGGCCGAGGCCAGTCGGCCGAAAGATTCTTCCTTAAACAACTAATCTTTGTCCTTATTTTTTTTCCAAAATTCCATGGCAAAAAGGACATAGTATATACAATAACCAAATGACAAGAGCTCATAAATAATGTGTATCTGTGTCTGTGTGCGTCTTTGGCTTCTGATTTGTCAGTAAATTGGGCATTCTGTCCATTAATTTGACCAAAATTCTTGAAGAAGAAGAAGAAGAAGAAGAAGAGAAAGAGAAGGTTGATGAGCGGTGTTTGATCAGTTGCAGAGCAATAATCCATGGCTGGAGGTGCAGGAGACAGGTCTCTGGAGGAAACTCCAACATGGGCTGTGGCCATTGTCTGTGCAGTTTTTGTTGTCATTTCTGTCATTATGGAACATGGAATTCATTCTCTTGGAAAGGTATGTATGATTTTTTACTGATTGTTTGAGAAACGTTTTCTGAAAACAACAACTAATCCTACTTTGTGGAACCAATTTCCTGACGTGACTAAATGAGAAACGGCCATGCATGTCAATTGTCACATGTGGCCATAGCGGAGATATGTTAGATTTTTCATTGGACCACATCATGAGGTTGATTTCATAAAAAACCAATGACTGGTTTAGAATATCATCACATGATTTGATGATTTTGATCACTAGTTGAAATACTCGTATGAAAACTTAAATAGTAATAGAGGGGACTGCTTCGTTTCTTTAAATTAGAACTTATTATTCAGTACAACAATGTTTGTTAAAAAAGTGGATTTATTTATTTTTTCATTCTTTTTTTTTTTTGGTTGTAAATGATGATGAATTTTGTCAGCTTGTAGATAGACGATAGATCCGTCGATCAATCACATCTCGTACATGTTAGTTTGACAATAAAATAGGAGCCTCGAGTTAGGCATCCTTGCCTTTTCTTTTGTGCACGAAAAACTTGTATTTACTTATGCCAATACCTCTGTTTTTCTTTTCTTTTCTTTTTTTTTTTTTTTGAATATTTATTTTATAAATTGGTGGCATAAAATTTTTTTCCCTGATTTTCTTCAAAATTACTTTCACATATAATCATACAGTGGTTTCAGAAACGCGACAACAAGGCCATGATAGAAGCCTTGGAAAAGATCAAAGCAGGTAGAATATTTTGTCTACTTTCTTTTTTTCTTTAAGTAATTAATTATTATTGGAGTAGTTAGTAATAATCTCCAAAAATGGCATTCTCTTATTTTTTAGAAGTTTTCTTTATTTTCTTCTTTTTTTCAGAACTAATGCTTCTTGGATTCATATCTTTACTCTTGACTGTTGGTACATCATACGTTGCCAAGATATGTGTACCAAAACATATTGGAGACCAATGGCATCCATGTGAAAACAAATATAAATCAGCTACCGGCGGAGGTGATGACGACCATGACAATGATGATGGCCAAGACAGGCATAGAAAATTGTTGTCATATGCCGAAGAAATTGTTTGGCGTCGAGCTCTAGCCGAAGGAGCCGATGACTATGATTATTGCACTAGAAAGGTGAGACAGAGACATTTAGGAATAAATTCTAAAATATTATTATTTTAGTTTTATTTTTTAGATGAACCAATCTTTTTCTTTTTTCTTCTTCCTTTTTATTTTTAGTTACTTATTTACTTATTCATTTACTTATTTATTTATTTATTTTGGGATTAAATTACAGGGAAAAGTGTCATTGATATCATATTCAGGACTGCACCAATTGCATATATTTATATTTGTTCTGGCAGTAATGCACGTTCTTTACAGTGTCATCCTTATGGGTTTGGGCTATGCAAAAGTAAGTTTATGGTATAATATATTTATTTTCTATTGTCTTTGACGGCAAAAAAAATAAAAAACGGAGCAAATTTTCCTAATATTTATTATTATTCCCTTATTAATTTTATTACTAACAGATGAAGAAGTGGAAGACATGGGAATTGGAAACCACCTCATTGGAATATGAATTCACAAATGGTAATTATTTCTATTTTCTTCCTTCTTGAAATTTATTACGTGAAAAATGAACATGTTTGTCTTCGCTCGGTACGAATTAATGAACCTTCAAAGTCGAATATTATAATTCACAATCTAGGCTAGGTTTAAATCCAAATTTGATCCCGGGACACCCCTATCTATATGGTACATTCCCCTCTAATTGTTTTATGTGCCCTACCTGTGAGGCAATATAAATTAGTATAGTAGAATCACCCAGTGTCTTTATATCAAAACTCAGTTTAAATCAATGGATCTTTTTACAAGACCTATCTAGACTATAACGATTGTGCAATTTCCTAAAATATTTGGGGAATTTATCCATCGACCTAACAAAATTTTCATTTTTGATGTATCGATAGATCCTTCTAGGTTTAGACTTGCTCATCAAACATCATTCGTGAGGCGTCACGGTGGAATGAGCAGCACCCCTGGAATAAGATGGATTGTATGATAATTCATAATTTTTTAATTTATATAGATTTGGAAAAACATATATTATTTCTTATTATTCCCTAACAATTTTATGACATCTTATTAATTTTGAACGTAACAGGTAGCATTTTTCAGACAATTTTTTGGCTCAATATCTAAGGTAGATTATATGACCATCCGAAATGGATTTATCAATGTGAGTAACCTCTCCTAAATCTTATTGTTAATGAAATTCATTTATTTTGTAAATTTAACAAGTTAGAGAAGAAATAGCTTTAAACAAACATAGGCTAATTTAAATCGTTAGAAAAAGAGCAATTTAGTTAAAGAATTCAAATAACCAGTTCAAACTCCAAATGGGGAATCAAAAGATAGGCACTCGAGTCTCGACTACATTTCCATCTAAAATTTCTTGTTTCTTTTTTCAAAATAAATCTAATTCTTCGCGTAAGAGACTGAGGGTGATGACTCGAGTACTCTTACCATGACAAGGTCTTGGAGTTGAGTCTATACTAAGACCCCTCCGTGAAGCTCCCCAGTTATATACAAGGAATAAAATCTTAGTTAGGTTTTCTATTATTGACGCCCAAATTTATCAAAACAAAACGTGAATATAATTTGTGGTTCAAATAAGTGTAGCTAGTGGCGGAGCTGGCCAGAAAGAAAATCTAGTGGGGGCAATAGCAAAGGCTAACTAGTGGTATCTTATTTATTTTATTTCATTTCTTTTTTATTCTTTCATAAAACATGACTTATAAAAATAGAAGAATAATGATATTTTTATATTAAATGAAACAATTATCTTACACACATAAACACAAAACATCATACATTAACCTCGAACAAAGATAAATTTGAAAGTTTTTATACTTTGAATTCCAATACAAAACAAAATTTGTTTATTTATTTAATGATTTAGCCCCATAAAAAATATCTATGAGGAATAGGTTGGACACATTTGAATTTTTAGGTTGCAAAGATTGAAGATATTCAAGTCAAGTCAGAGAATTGAGTTTTACGTAGAACAAAAAAAAATTAACTGGTTAATGAATACTGACATTTGACCAGCAACAAAATAAATGAACTAATTATTTTGTGTTTCAATTTTCTTGTTTGATTTCCCTATTAATACACTACTACATTCATGGAAAAGATTTGAAGAAGAAAAGATTTAAAGAAGAAAAAAGGATGCTCAAACCACACATTAAAAAAAAAAAATCAAAGGTCAATGGGGTCCACCCATTGGATGCCAAGTGGCTCCACCACTGAGTGTAGCAGTGATTATCACCTTTTAGGTTAAAGGTCTCGACTTTAAACCACACATACCCCTCATCCCTCTTCCCTTTGTATTAAAAAAAAAAATAAAATTAATGTAATTTAATTTTGGTTGAGGCATGACAAATTATGCAGGCCCATTTTGCACCAAATAGCAAATTTGACTTCCACAGGTACATAAAGAGGTCAATGGAAGATGACTACAAAAGTGTATTGGGTATAAGGTTTGTGCCAACATTAGCAAATGGTAAGGAAAGACCTACAAATTAGAAACTAACATATGCCTTTTTTGTTTGGATTGTGCAGTCCTTCGTTGTGGTTGTTCGTCGTGGCATTTATGCTCTTTAACTTCTACAGTACGTCTTTTTTCTTTTGTTTTTCTTACCATTTATTACATTACACATTGGATTGCAAGTGCTGAATGAGACCCATCAATGCTATCATGAAAGCTTCACTAACCCTTTTTTCCCCCTTTAATAACACGATTACTTTTTGTTATTATGTGTCTTATATACTTTCATGCACTTGATTTTAGCATAATTTGTGTTATTATCAAACTCTTTATATCTCTTAAACTCACAGTTCAAACTTTTTGAAACTAATGGCTGCAGAATGGCATACCCTCACATGGCTCTCTTTGATTCCTCTATTTGTAAGTAGCAATCTTCGAATTACTTAAATTTACACGACGCTCTTCCGATCTGTTAAATATTATGAAAATTTGAATGATTTTCACTAAATGCTTATGGTACTTGTAAAAAGTTGACGACTAAATCAAAAATTAAACGCGGATTAGAGACAAATAGTGCAATTCTTTTAGATGGAACGTGCGTCAAAACCAATTCTTAATCTGAATTCTTTTGAACAGATACTTGTATTAGTTGGTACCAAGTTGGAACTTGTGATTATGGAGATGGCTCAGCAAATTAAAGACAGGGCAACTGTGGTTAGAGGGGCTCCATTGGTAGAACCCACTAACAATTTCTTTTGGTTCAATCGACCCCAATGGATACTCTTTCTCATACATTTCACCCTGTTCATGGTGCGTAACTATTCTCAACTCTTATATTACTTGTAGACTTTAGGGCTTTGCCTAATGCATGCACAATTTTCATAAACATGGTACCTTCAAATTTGATTCAAGAATCTTCAGTTTTTTATATCTACTTTGTACTGAGTTTCTCTCTCTTTATTGGCAGAATGCTTTCCAAATGGCATACTTCTTATGGAAATGGGTAGGTGTATATCATTTTTTTGTTATTTTTCTCATTTGAGCAATTTGAACTCTAAATAAGCTACACCTTTTTAATGCAGTACAAGTTTGGAATCACAAAATGTTTCCATGAGAAACTCTATCCAATTCTCATTAGAGTTACCCTTGGCGTAGCCCTTCAAATCTTGTGTAGTTACATTACGTTCCCACTTTATACTCTCGTAACACAGGTGAGTATACGTGTTAATGAGTCTGACAGAGTAATAGAAAAAAGATAAAATAATAAGGTCTTGTTTGTTGTATTAATGTATCATGTCCTCGACTGCATACTAAACACCCAAATTATTCATAGATGGGATCGCACATGAAGAAATCAATCTTCGAAGAGCAAACGGCCAAGGCTCTCAAGAAATGGCATCAGGCCGCAAAAAAGAAGAGGAAATTGCGCAAAGCAGGGGAAGGAACCGATGCTTCTTCTCATGGAACCGGACTCGTGAGTGGGGAAACAACCCCAAGTCCTGGATTTTCGCCTAGTCATTTGCTACACAACTACAAGTATAGATCCCATGCACTTGATAGTGAAAGTATTCCGAATTCTCCCACTTCTTATATTTCTGATACAGAGATTTCTGAGCTCGACGCTTCTGTTCGTGGGTCAAGACAACCCGAACCCAATGAAGAACAAAAACGAGAGTTTCATAGCATCGATTTTTCGTTCTCTAAGTCATAATGCATGTCAATAAACTGTTACCACATATTAGAGTTACCATAATTTTCTCCTTTGACTTGTAAGTTTATGTAATAGATCTGTCCTCAGATTAGTATATTTATTTATGTCTTAAGAGAGAAAATGGCCTATCTGCAAGGTTTTTGCTTTGTCGAAGTAGCATTATTGTCACATAGGAATACACAAGATGTTACTTTGATAAATAAGCTTTGGATCAAAGCAATTACTTTCAGCTTTTGGCGGTTCTTGATTGCCTCTCTAGTATCTGCTATTTTCTAATAATTTGAGCTCATCGAATTGACGCGAAGTTTTGGTTGGTACTATTCTTCGCTCCTTTAAGTTGATAGTAGAGATGATGAAGTGAAGGACTAAAATTGCATTGAGGTAGAACTAAATCATATATCATATATTCATATTGATCAACTTCAAAATGAGACGTTCCAAATTTTCTTAGAATTTTATCATTTGCGTCTATATGACTCAAGATTCTGAATCTAGGATTTCACATTCTAGAAATCAATATAAGAGGGTTGACTGATTTTATCTTAAACTAGATGGTGGTTGATCTAAGTGCCGAGAAACGAGAAGTAATGGAAATGGTACCTCAATGTATGGCGGAGGACGACAGAACGATGGTGATATTATGAAGAAAGATGCAGAAGATATGCTTCAAATGTAACTTCTCAATAGGAGCGGAGCCAAAATTTTATGTCAGTGCGGTCACATTTTCAAGATTTTATAAAATTTCTCTGTTACTCTTTTATTATATTAAATCCCAACTTAGTGATTATGAAAAGAATAAAACCTGCATTTTACATCTCATGTATCATTGTGATCATAACTTAAATAATTGTGCAAATTAAGGAAACATTTTTTTCTTTTACTTTGAACATGAGTTAACAAAAATTTTTCTATTAATAATATTATAAATCTATTAGCTTAAAACTTACACAAAATTTTAAAAATAAATAAATAAACAACTATCAAAATTGAAAACAACCTAAAGGCAGAGGAATGTGTAAAGACAAACAACCATCAAAATTGAAACTCTCAGCAATTGGGCCCAACTGCTTCCCGCCCATATGACCGACATCACAATTTATAAAAGAAAACAAAATAAGGGTAATCTTGTAATTTCATATAAAGTCATCATCTTCCTCCTCGCGCCTAGCCTTTTTCTCTGTCCTTCCGACTTCTCTCTGTGAATCCATGGCGGCCGAAAGCTTTCAAGGCCTAAAAAATTTCATTCGAGTTTAGTGCGGTCATATGACCACACTCGTCTCACACTAGCTCTGCCCCTGCTTCTCAACACGGTTTTGGCTGAAATCGAGTAACCCCATTCATGATAACTTCACTTCCTCTCTAGTTAACATAATACTGGTTCAATAAATTATATCACCATTTACCAGCTGCAAGGAAATTTTCTCCCTTAGTTTCACAATTTCCTCCCCAAAACCTTACATTTTCCACTACAAAATAGTGTTAAACTAGTTTGTTAAACTCTGGCTAATGGGTACCAAACATTTCTATCTTTGACAGCTATTGCGCAAAATGTCGTTACTTATCTATTTTTGTCATTAGTCGCTCTCAACACAACTTTTCGTTGTGCAAAAGGTCCATGCTGTCAAGTTTTGTAATTAACTAACGGTTGAACACTTAAAGTGATAAAATTTAAAGGGTATTTTGTTCATTAGACATAATCCATTATATCATATGCCAAATGCCTTTTAAAGTTCATCACTTTTGTGTTCAATAGTTATTTAATTGCAAAACTTGATGATAGAGACTTTTTGAACATGAAAAGGCTATGTTGAGGGTGACTAATGCCAAAAATCGATAAGTAGGGACGTTTTATACAATAGGTGTCAAAGGTAAGGATGTTTAGCGCCAATTAGCTGTTAACTTTCATTTGATTGCCAAAAAGATAAGAATGGGAACCCAATTACTATAGTCGTGAATGTTTGGGGACTCCGTCTGCAAATTTGTCGAACATACAAATCGAGCGGCGTCAAAGAAAGTCCCCAGTCTGAGGTCAGTCATGGCATCCTCGGCGTCATCATCAACCGCCGGCGGGCTACAAAACTCTAGCGGTCGCAGAAAGCCTCCAGGCTTCATTGAAAACGCCATGAGAAGAAAGCAAAGCTTTCTACAATTTTTCGCGATGACCGGGATTCTACTGCTCAGAGTCCGATCGGTCGGCCAAAAGTACCGCATCCAGGACCTCTCGGAGGACACGTTGGCGTTAAAGGAAGAACAGGAAGGTCTTATATCCCGCATGAATCACATCAAGCAAAGCCTCTTTGCCGAAGCCGCTCTTGAGCCCACTGGCGCCTTCGCCGCCAGTCTCCGCATCCTTTTCGGCGATGAAAGCAACTGAGATGCGAGTATGTGCTAATTATTTTCTAAAGCATCGTTTAGGTCTTCGAGTTGTAGGGTTCTGGGTTCCGTCGAGTTAATTTTGGGGAGAATTAGGGTTTACGTTGAATTGTTTTTGAGAAACTTAGAAATAAATTCTGTGATGACTGCATACTCATTTGAAGTTGCCAAAATTTGTGGTAATCACTCTAAATGAGGTTAGGAGGATGACCAAAATCAAGTGACGTGACTTAGTTGGCTATTTTGGATTGGTTATTTATATGAAATTGGTCGATTTGAAGTTCACAAACAACCAATCTACAATGGCCAATTAAGTATGTCACTTGATCATGTTAGATAAGTATGTCTCCTTAAAATTATTGATTAGGGAAATATTAGTTGCCTCTAATTTTATTTCATCTTTACAGTGTACTGTTTTCGTAGAATTTTCTAGTGGAGTTCAGTTAATTCAGAATTGCAGCATTGCTTCTGATCTTTGTGGCATTTCGTCTCTTTTTAAGTTTCCGATGTTGTTTTCTTGATCCTTTGCTTTTATTGCTTTGAGCTGATCAGAAGGAAGCAGAGGAAAATGTTCCAATAACAAAAATGTTTACAAAATTACTTGTTCAATTCAACTGAGAATAGAGCAAAAATAGATCATAATGTGATTTTCTTTGCTTTAAGAACACTGTAGTCTTTTCCTTTCTTTTTATTATTATTATTAATATTATTATTATTATTTTTTTTGGTTGGGGGGTGTCAAAAAATCAATTTTAAACCTTGAAAGCGCCTTCAGAGAGCACGTAAGACATTCTGAACTATGAAAATAAGTTAAAGATTTATATATTTAAATTGTCCAAACCCTTAGCAAGAATGCCTAGAGATGCTTGTTTTCTCTGACATCTTTAGTTGAAATTGTTTTCATATTAAGTTGTTCGGCAAGTCTATTAATGGATTGTGAATTTGGAGTTGTTACTTTATCCATTGCTTTTGTTTGATGCTGTGATATTCTTTTGCCAACGTTATAAATCCACAATTGCATGGCGTTTTTCACCATTTACTTTAATATAAATAAAGAATTTGGCACGTCATTTCTTTCTTGGTTCATCTATTAAGTCCTAATGAATTCCAGTTCTGTGGTAATGCAAAAAATGTTGCGTAAATAAAGCAAAGCTTTAACCCACTCCCTGTACAGGGCTAACTTGGCCAAATTAAGGTAAGAAGTTAATTAAGTAAATAAGCTTAAAATTGTCTCATAAAGACTATATTTGAAATTGAAATTGGAGTAAGCCTAATTCCTGTTCCACTTGACATAATGCTGCATCAATATTTTTTATGTATATCCCAAAGACATGGCTTTACCTATAATTAGTAATGTGTCTCTAACTTGATTACTTGACTAGAACCTCTCTTATTTCCTAGTGATATCTTCCGATCTCAATATTTCCTTTTATAACTGATATATATGGTCTTAGAATTAAGAGATTTTGTTAAAGCTATTAAATTGATCACCTGGAACTTTACTCTGATAGAAATACGCGCAGATTACAGTATAAGGATCATTCTTCATGTTTTTGATCTTGTTATCTCGGGAAATTCCTAATGCAGGATATATTTGCTTCCTAGTCTGAGTCTGTAGTTCTCTTCTTGGTCATCTATGTATTCTCCATGATATTCACTCTATGTAATCTATTTGCAGAGAATTCTTATTTTATTTCATGTGCATTCCTTGACTTCCTGGACACTGCATATTTGGGATGCTGTAATACAGTTTTTCTCATGTTCGTGTTCGATTTTCAGTTGAAGCCACTTTAGGATCTGTTTCTCCTTTCACAGTCTACATTCTACATATATCCTTGGATCTATTTCAGATATCTAATGCTTCTGCCATTTCTTTCCTTCGTACAGCCTGTTTTCCTCACTCTGCAGCTTGGTTTACAAGTTTGTGAAAAATTGCTGGGCTTGGAAAATCATCTCTTGGTTCCCCCAAATATACTCCCACGGGGACTCAGTTTCAGGCATCAGTAGCTCGATAATGCTAGTAACTAACTAACATTCCACTAAATGGTCTTTCAAGGTGTTAACTGTGTGAATGTGCCTATTTGTTTCCCAGAAAATTACAAGATTCCTGCCTAGCTAAAGTATCAGTTTTTGCAAGAATATTTTATATAGAGAAGACAGATCTAGCTAAAAATATATATTTTCAATCTGGCAAAGTAGTAGTATATATTATTATTTGTTCATAATTTGTTCATGTTGCTGTTATCTGCCCTGCGGTAGTCGGTAGTGCTTAAAAGGGCTTGTTTGTTTTACTCAATTGCCGTGTTTGGATTGCTGATTGGTCTCTAAACCTACAAATTTCCACCCGATGCTTGCTTGAAAAATGGTCCCGCACAAGGTGATTCGCTTGCAATAGGACTGTATTATGTGTTCTAAAATGTGTGCACAGGTGCAATCTAGGTACATCTAAACTTGGAACTTGTATTCTGCGACTCGAGTGTTTTCTCGAATTGGCCGCACTTTATCGTGCATTGCTGAGCGCTGCATTAATGCTCAATGTTTTGGCCTTTGAAGATTCTCTGTAAGCCTGAATCACTGGACATTGATTATAACATTATGAGTAATGTTATATATCACAATTATGTGGTATAATGATAAGTTGAATTAAGTGAGTTGTAAAATATCAAAAACCTCTTGAAGGTTTTGTTATGAACACTTCTATCACAAGTGGCGTGCATCGATAAAAGTCACATAGGGTGGGAGCCTGCGAGGTAGTTATAAAACTTTATTTTCAATAACTTATATGGGTATGTTTTTTAACTCTAATTATTATTTAATGTTATATATGTGATGCCACCTAAAACAATGAAATTGATCTGACGCCATACATATGATACTTTATGACATCATATTGTCATGTGACGTGCATCCACGTGGTTTTAATTTTTTATATGACGTGTCTCGATACGTATAGATAGTTGTATAGTGTCATAGGGTGTCCAGTGTCACTTGTATAGCGTTAGAATGAGATTTGCTAAAGCAACTTGGAAAAGAGTGATGGGGAGTGGTAGGATGCACCTTGAATGGGTTGTTAACGTCGTTGACACGGAAAACATTAAGGTAAAAAACCGGTAGTTAATGATAAGAAAACAAGATTGGTTTCAATTTCAATGATTACGAGAAGTCTAAAATATTGTATCAAGAATCCGAGACGGACGAACACGCTTGTTAACATGGGGCGCATGCACCACTTGCACTATGGCGCCAACAAATCCCGCGTTATAGTACAGAGAAAGCACGTGTGAGGTCCACGGGCCTCTAATTGGGCCCGACAGGGCAATCCCTTGCCCCTCCATTTTTTGTTTTTGCCCACCCTTTTATTCCATTTCCTAACAATGCCATAATAATTTAATTATTATTAATTAATGAAAATCATTATTATTTTTTTAAAAAAAGATTTGATACAAGAGGGAAGTAGGGAAGAGAAAATATTTGATAGTCCATGAATACTCTAATACGGTACTACAGACCAATTGATAAGTCATGGTTTAAAGGTTTGAAAAATGAGGTTCAAGAACCTTGTAAGGGTCTCAAAAAAAATATGGTACCCTTGAAGTATATGTATTTTTTCCATAGAGAAGGAGATGGAAATTGGGGAAGAGGTGGGTGTAATTCCATCTTGAATCCTTATCCACATGTTTAAACATTTAACCACTCCAACATAACATTATTGATGAAATCTTACTCCCCTATAAAAAAGCTACGTACATTTGAATTGTTAATTAATTAATTAATCATGAAGACTTTTGGATGTGAAAAAAAAAATATGGATACAGACCAAACAAATGAAACATATAAAAAGAAAAAAAGTTTAACGAAACTATAGAAATGATAAGAGGTCACAAGTACCCTAAAAAGTTTTTTCTGAGTAAATGCTAAACGTCATCTCCATCTCGTTTTCACACATTGCCATAGATAAATGTTTCAATGGATTAATAGGTGGACACAAAGTGGATAAATGGAGCACATATTGGATTCAATTGCCCAAATTTCATAATAAATTTTCCCTCTTTTCTCTAAGGCTACCCGCCTTCCCATCCCACTTGAGTGTTAATTTACAGCAGCAGTCTTTGAACTGCTTTAAATCTGCCATTCCTCATCTACCCCACGCCCACACCTCCCACACTCTTTTACTCACTCCCTAGGGAGTCATATTAACCAAAATCCCACTTCCATTGATCTCAGAAAGAGAGATTAAAAATACTTAAAATGCTGCTGAAATTTGCAGTTTTGCTTCTGGTTTTTGCCATTTGTGGGGCAGAAGATCCATACAGATTCTTTACATGGAATGTTACTTACGGCGACATTTACCCCCTCGGAGTTCGCCAACGGGTTTGTCCCATCGACCCATTTGTAACTGTCAATCTTGAAATCTGATGCTTCGGTTTCTGCTTAATTACTTTGATCTGGTTTTTGTAGGGGATATTGATAAATGGGCAATTCCCAGGACCTGATATTTACTCTGTTACAAATGACAATATCATAATCAATGTGTTCAACAGTTTAGATGAGCCTTTTCTCCTCTCCTGGTAAGTACGAATTTGGTTGCGAACAACAAACTAAACATTATTTTCCGGTCATTTTCAGAATGTGTTAATTCTGATCTAAATGTGTTCTTCTGATAAGATTGCGTCGCTACCATGAATGTATTCCTTGAGGATACTAGCGCTTTCACGGTAATCGATGTGTATATGCTTATTACTTTGGTACTTTGTCTTTTTTCACATGTCATTTGTCATTTGCTTGACAACCAATCCATGTGCAGAGAACCGCGTACGTAATAAAAACATTGGATCAAGAAGAAGAGCACCAATTTATTAATATGACCATTTTGGATTCCTAAAATATTGGCACCATCTACATGGATCTAATTTTTTATCAAAATGTGATGAAACGAAATGCCTTCCCCTAGTCTTAGAGCAATCAAGCTATAAAATGTTGATCTTGTCGTCCTCGTTCAGTTCAAAGAGGTCGTGAAACCATCCCACTCTATCCGCGTAGGTTATCTTTATTTATTTCGAAGAGTTGTCTAGTAGTCAACATGTAGGTCCACATTATTTTTTTGTCAAGAAGTTACCTTTCCTTTCCTTTTCTTTTCTTTTCCCTAGTGTATAATTTGGTTCCAGCTCTACATATCAGCTTTTAGTGACTTGTGCCCATATTTAATATTTTAGAAAATATAATAAAGTAATCATTTTTTTTATTTTAAGAAATTTATGTAACACATAGTGCTGTGGGAAAATGAAACATACAGGAATGGGCTACAGAATAGGAGGAACTCATATGAAGATGGAGTCTATGGGACAACATGCCCAATTCCTCCAGGAAAGAATTTCACATACATACTTCAAATGAAGGATCAAATTGGCAGTTTCTATTATTTCCCATCACTGGGATTCCATAAGGCTGCTGGTGGTTTTGGTGGCATCAGAATTCTCAGCAGGCCAAGAATTCCTGTTCCTTTTCCTGATCCTGCTGATGATTATACTCTCCTCATTGGAGACTGGTATCGTGCTAATCACACGGTACGTTCGTTTCTTAGTTAAGTTGTCCCCACACTATACTCTTTTCTTGTCACGAGCTAGACTTGGTTAGCACCATGCTGCATTCTATGTATTGATGTTGTCACGCGCAGGACCTGAGGGCGATTCTTGATGGTGGAAGGAAATTGCCTTTCCCTGATGCGGTTCTTATTAA